>CATQIW010000208.1:0-42000 GCA_958295665.1 Tipula vernalis | reverse complement strand
CCTATGATAATGCAGAGCTCTGTTATAGGTGACCGTTATTTCTCGTGCTACTCGTGGGAACAATTATGGAACAAAAAAATAAACAAACAAACATAGTAAATGGAAGATCTAGTGAGAACACCGCTATACCCGCAGATCTCTTGGGAGCTGCAGTGGGCAGCCAGGCTGCGACGAGCAGTTCTGGGGGTTTAGGTGGCTCGGGAAGCCCGTTTAGAAGAAGTGGCTGTCTGCTAAGGACACCGCCGCAATCACCAGAAAGGGGAAATCAGGGATTGGAGGACAAAATGCTATCTGCACAAGACAAAGAGAACGCCGCACCAGTACAGAGCACCAGTGTGGTTAGCGAAGGCAAAGATGGGAATCCGGAACAAGGAAAGGAGGTGACCAGGTCTGAAGCGCATATCTTTGACAGGCATCCTTACATTCCTGAGACGCGAGAGGAAGAAGACAAGCTGATGGTCAGGATCAGACAGATTATGAGGAAAATGCAAACTGCCACTGTAAAGCAGAAAAACATATCCAACGAAGTGAAGAATGGGATCCTGGAACTGCAGGATGCATTTGATGCCCTGGCCAGTAGCAGAATTAAGGCAAGAGCGGCTGAAGCTCTGGTGCCTACCACGACTGGGTCGAAACAGCAACACCTTGTTGGAAAGAGTGGCTCTGAAACTCCTCAAACAGTTAGGCAAAAACGGCCCGCTTTAAGCCCGGCGGAGGAGAACAAAGAAAAAAGAGCTAAAAACGGAATAGCTAAAGAGCAAAATGAAATAATATCCAATATGGAGGACACGCCTGGAAGCCAGTGGAAAATACAGGAGTCGAAGAGAAGCGGAAGACTGCGAAAGCTTGCGGCGAAAGAAGGAGAGAGGCAGAAGGCAGCTAGAGATAGTAGCTCGACTCTGCCTGCTGTTATCATCCAAGCAAACCCAAAGAAAAGAAAGCGCAGAAGGCCGCGCAAGAGTCGAGCTGATGCGCTCCTGATAAGACCAGCGGGAGACAAATCTTATGCGGAAATACTTGGTGAGATTCGCAGTAAAGTTAATCCAGAGGAAACTGAGGCAGACATCAAGGCCATCCGGCGAACCAGGGCCGGCTGCGTCCTGCTTGAATTTGGACCAAGCAACAGAAGCAGAGATGGATTCTGCGGCGCATTAAAAAAGGCCTTGGGAGACAAGGCTAGTCTGCATAGCATTGAGTCTAAGGTATCATTGGAAAAACGCGACCTGGACTGCTATACAAAAAGTGGTGAGGTAGAAGCAGCACTAAAACGAGAAATCCCAGAGCTAGAGGATCAAACAGTAACCGTCTTCCCGAGCTCTAGAGACCAGAAAGTGGCTGTCGTCGAAATGCGGGACAAGTGGGCGTCAAAGCTCCTAAAGCAGGGTAAAATTAAAATCGGCTGGGTGTATTGCCGAGTAAGGAGAAGGGCGGTTGTTACACGATGCTTTAGATGTTCTAGCTATGGTCATATTGCCAAAGATTGTAAAGGGCCAGATAGAAGCAAGCTGTGTTTCAGGTGCTTGGCAGCCGGGCATAAGGCGAAAGGCTGCACCGTCGTGAACCAGTGCATACTTTGCTCAGAGAGGGGAGGGGAAAGTGGAGATCTACGCCATGTCCCGGGTTCAGGTAAATGCGCCGTGTATCGGGACGCACTACAGGCCGCAAAAGACAACTTATGACGCGCATCCTACAGGGAAATATGCATCGAAGCAAAACTGCCGATCAACTTTTGTATCAGTTGGTCGCCGAGAAAAAGATTGATATGCTGCTCCTAAGCGAGCAGTATCAGGATAAGGGGGCCGCACTGTGGTACTCTGACCTTCTTGGTACTAGCCGCCATTTGGGTTCCGGATGGAACACAGCAGCTTACGGGATATGGAGTAGGCAGAGGGTTTGTTTGGGTCGAGTACATGGAGGTAAAGTATTTCAGCTGTTACTTTACCCCAAACGAGGCGAGCGCGGACTTCCAGGCAAAGCTGGACGCCTTAGAGGACGAAATTCTTAGGGTGGCTGGACGGGTCGTCGTAGCTGGCGATTTCAATGCGAGGGCTATCGAGTGGGGGATGCCACAGCCGGACGTCAGAGGAAGTCGCATTCTTGAGATGGCAGCGAGAACAGGACTATTAGTGGTGAACATCGGTTCTGTTACGACTTTTCGCCGGCCGGGATATACCGAGACAATCCCAGACATCACTCTGGCATCCGAATCCTTAGTGCCACTCGTCCAAGGCTGGGTTGTCATGGAGGACTACACAGGGAGCGACCACCAATACATTACATTTGAGGTTGGCGGTAAAAAACAAAATCCATTGCGGGATAAACCGGTGCAATGGAATCTGCAAAAGATGGATACCGAGAAGTTCAAAGAAGAGCTGGCAAGAGGTGTACAGAGAACAGGGACGAGAAGTAGGGATGAAAGGTCGATAACCGATAACCTTGTGGCTTCTACAATGCGCCTGATCAATTCCGCTTGTGAAGTATCCATGCCACGGAAAAAACCGCGCCATGACAAGCCAACAGTATATTGGTGGACAACCGAAATTTCGGAGTTACGCAAGAGATGCCTTATGTTACGACGTAGGGCACAGCGTGCAAAAAATCGCTCTGAGGCAAACCTCATATCGGCAGAGCATAAAAGTTCCAGGAAGCAGCTACGATGGGCCATAAACCGCAGTAAGGCGGCCTGCTGGAAGAGACTGGCTGAGGATATAGACCAAGATCCATGGGGTCTTGGCTATAAAATTGTCACAAAAAAGCTTGGAGCTCAGAAACCGACTGGCGTAATGGACTCGGCTACTATGGAGAAAATTATCAAGGGCCTCTTCCCTAGTCACCCCGAGAGACCTAGGACTAGCTGTGGACGGGCAATAAATGTCCCCCTCTTCTCCGAAGACGAATTAGAAAAGGCGGTACTGGCTGGCAAGGACAAGAAAGCTCCCGGGCCGGACGGGATACCCGGGGAAGTGCTGAAGATGGTCTTTCGGCAAGAGCCAGCTCTGTTGCTGGAGATGTACAACTCGTGCTTGGTGTCTGGGGTCTTTAGCTCCTGCTGGAAGCGTGCACGGTTGGTGCTGATTAGGAAGGGTAAGAGTGACCCTGGCTTACCTTCATCCTACAGACCCTTATGCATGCTCGATGCTGCGGGTAAGGTCCTGGAAAGACTAATCAGGGAGAGACTAAAGGCTGCGATAGAGGCTGCGGGTGATCTATCGCCAAGGCAGTACGGTTTTAGAGTGGGGCGATCTACAATTGATGCTATCCAAGAAGTTGTCTCGGCAGTTAGAAGGGCTGAGAGTCACAATCACTTCTCAAAGCGGATTGTCCTTCTGGTGACACTGGATGTGAGGAATGCGTTCAACACCGCGGCTTGGAGAGACATGATTAGCGTACTTGAGCACACGTTTCAGGCACCGGAATATTTATTGCGTATTCTGAATGATTATCTCAACGATCGTAGCATACTGTACGAGACAGAAGAGGGGCAGAAGAAGATGAAAGTCACCGCGGGAGCGGCCCAGGGGTCGGTTCTAGGACCTTACCTTTGGAACGCATTTTATGATAGCCTGCTGAGAGCTGAGATGCCTGAGGAGACACACTTAGTCGGGTATGCTGATGATGTCGCGGCGCTTATTGCTGCCCGGGATACTAAACAGGCCCAATGGAAGTTAAACCAGGTGATGAGGACCGTGAGTAGCTGGATGGATGCGCATGGTCTAGCACTGGCCCTTGAGAAGACTGAAATTGTTATTCTGACTAAAAGGAGGACCCAAACGATTTTACCCATGTGGATTGGCAGGGAGGTGGTGGAAACCAAATCAGCGGCAAAATACCTGGGGATTATGATTGACTCCAAACTCAACTTTTTTGAGCAGATTCGTCGGACAGCAGACAAGGCTGCGAAGGGAGTTACAGCGCTGAGTCGACTAATGGCTAATGTTGGGGGCCCGAAAGCGAGCAAGCGCCGGCTTCTAATGTCGGCCGTTCAATCGGTCCTACTCTACGGTGCAGAGGTATGGGCTGATTCATTAAGGAAAGAGATGTACCGGAAGCGGTTAGCACAGGTACAAAGACGGAGTGCGCTGCGGGTAGCCTCGGCATATCGCACTGTTTCTGAAGTGGCAGTTCTGGTTATAGCTGGTGTGACTCCAATGGAGCTACTGGCTAGGGAGCGGAAGGCTGTCTATTTTAGAAACCCAAATATAAGTAGAGAGACAGCAAGCTTGGAGGAGAGGGCCCGCACCATGGAGTGCTGGCAAGCAGCTTGGGAAACAGAGAGCAGAGGGAGATGGACAGCAAGACTCATCGAGAGGGTAAGCGCCTGGACTGAACGGCGGCACGGGGAGGTGGGATACTATTTAACCCAGTTTTTGAGCGGCCACGGCTACTTTCGGTATTATCTACATGGGATGCGGAAGGTTACTTCGGCGGAATGCTTATATTGCCCAGGCTTTTTAGATGACGCGGAGCACACGTTCTTCTCGTGTCAGAATTGGGGGGAGCAAAGGAATTTGCTGACGAGGGAGGTGGGACTATGGTCAGTACAGACTGCTGTAGAAATCATGCTCCGTGGAATATACGAGTGGGAACGAGTGGCACACTACGTGGAAACCATCTTGCGGCGGAAGAAGACGGATTTGGATAATAATCCATAGCCCAGGAGGTAGCTCGTAAGGTAGCATAAAAAACAAAAAAAAAAACTAGCTTGAAGTAATGTGAGTAACGGTTCCAGGCTAGTTTTTGAAGTATGGGGAGGTGTTTTTAGTCGGTAGTCCGGAAACGGGAGTCCGCCACAACGTGCATAAAGGCATTTTCACCTCCCCTCAAAAAAAAAAAAAAAAATAAAAAATTAATTATTAATTATTAATTATTAATTATTAATTATTAATTATTAATTATTAATTAATTATTAATTATTAATTATTAATTATTAATTATTAATTATTAATTATTAATTATTAATTATTAATTATTAATTATTAATTATTAATTATTAATTATTAATTATTAATTATTAATTATTAATTATTAATTATTAATTATTAATTATTAATTATTAATTATTAATTATTAATTATTAATTATTAATTATTAATTATTAATTATTAATTATTAATTATTAATTATTAATTATTAATTATTAATTATTAATTATTAATTATTAATTATTAATTATTAATTATTAATTATTAATTATTAATTATTAATTATATTATTAATTATTAATTATTAATTATTAATTATTAATTATTAATTATTAATTATTAATTATTAATTATTAATTATTAATTATTAATTATTAATTATTAATTATTAATTATTAATTATTAATTATTAATTATTAATTATTAATTATTAATTATTAATTATTAATTATTTAATTATTAATTATTAATTATTAATTATTAATTATTAATTATTAATTATTAATTATTAATTATTAATTATTAATTATTAATTATTAATTATTAATTATTAATTATTAATTATTAATTATTAATTATTAATTATTAATTATTAATTATTAATTATTAATTATTAATTATTAATTATTAATTATTAATTATTAATTATTAATTATTAATTATTAATTATTAATTATTAATTATTAATTATTAATTATTAATTATTAATTATTAATTATTAATTATTAATTATTAATTATTAATTATTAATTATTAATTATTAATTATTAATTATTAATTATTAATTATTAATTATTAATTATTAATTATTAATTATTAATTATTAATTATTAATTATTAATTATTAATTATTAATTATTAATTATTAATTATTAATTATTAATTATTAATTATTAATTATTAATTATTAATTATTAATTATTAATTATTAATTATTAATTATTAATTATTAATTATTAATTATTAATTATTAATTATTAATTATTAATTATTAATTATTAATTATTAATTATTAATTATTAATTATTAATTATTAATTATTAATTATTAATTATTAATTATTAATTATTAATTATTAATTATTAATTATTAATTATTAATTATTAATTATTAATTATTAATTATTAATTATTAATTATTAATTATTAATTATTAATTATTAATTATTAATTATTAATTATTAATTATTAATTATTAATTATTAATTATTAATTATTAATTATTAATTATTAATTATTAATTATTAATTATTAATTATTAATTATTAATTATTAATTATTAATTATTAATTATTAATTATTAATTATTAATTATTAATTATTAATTATTAATTATTAATTATTAATTATTAATTATTAATTATTAATTATTAATTATTAATTATTAATTATTAATTATTAATTATTAATTATTAAATTATTAATTATTAATTATTAATTATTAATTATTAATTATTAATTATTAATTATTAATTATTAATTATTAATTATTAATTATTAATTATTAATTATTAATTATTAATTATTAATTATTAATTATTAATTATTAATTATTAATTATTAATTATTAATTATTAATTATTAATTATTAATTATTAATTATTAATTATTAATTATTAATTATTCCCGTGTGGGGTTGGCTAGTTCCCCCATCGGGCGCCTCCCCAGGTGGCGGATAGGGGACAGCCCGCCAGATATGGCAGGTACCGGGGAAATCAAATACTCGGGGTGGACCAAAAGCTAGCACACCCAAGCTAAGGTGACACTACATGCGCCGATAGCTGCATGGCTAAGGGGGTGCTTAGTCGCTAGCATGTGAACTCCGAATTTGGCGACATTCGGTTTAAACCCATAGCCTTCCTATGATAATGCAGAGCTCTGTTATAGGTGACCGTTATTTCTCGTGCTACTCGTGGGAACAATTATGGAACAAAAAAATAAACAAACAAACATAGTAAATGGAAGATCTAGTGAGAACACCGCTATACCCGCAGATCTCTTGGGAGCTGCAGTGGGCAGCCAGGCTGCGACGAGCAGTTCTGGGGGTTTAGGTGGCTCGGGAAGCCCGTTTAGAAGAAGTGGCTGTCTGCTAAGGACACCGCCGCAATCACCAGAAAGGGGAAATCAGGGATTGGAGGACAAAATGCTATCTGCACAAGAGAAAGAGAACGCCGCACCAGTACAGAGCACCAGTGTGGTTAGCGAAGGCAAAGATGGGAATCCGGAACAAGGAAAGGAGGTGACCAGGTCTGAAGCGCATATCTTTGACAGGCATCCTTACATTCCTGAGACGCGAGAGGAAGAAGACAAGCTGATGGTCAGGATCAGACAGATTATGAGGAAAATGCAAACTGCCACTGTAAAGCAGAAAAACATATCCAACGAAGTGAAGAATGGGATCCTGGAACTGCAGGATGCATTTGATGCCCTGGCCAGTAGCAGAATTAAGGCAAGAGCGGCTGAAGCTCTGGTGCCTACCACGACTGGGTCGAAACAGCAACACCTTGTTGGAAAGAGTGGCTCTGAAACTCCTCAAACAGTTAGGCAAAAACGGCCCGCTTTAAGCCCGGCGGAGGAGAACAAAGAAAAAAGAGCTAAAAACGGAATAGCTAAAGAGCAAAATGAAATAATATCCAATATGGAGGACACGCCTGGAAGCCAGTGGAAAATACAGGAGTCGAAGAGAAGCGGAAGACTGCGAAAGCTTGCGGCGAAAGAAGGAGAGAGGCAGAAGGCAGCTAGAGATAGTAGCTCGACTCTGCCTGCTGTTATCATCCAAGCAAACCCAAAGAAAAGAAAGCGTAGAAGGCCGCGCAAGAGTCGAGCTGATGCGCTCCTGATAAGACCAGCGGGAGACAAATCTTATGCGGAAATACTTGGTGAGATTCGCAGTAAAGTTAATCCAGAGGAAACTGAGGCAGACATCAAGGCCATCCGGCGAACCAGGGCCGGCTGCGTCCTGCTTGAATTTGGACCAAGCAACAGAAGCAGAGATGGATTCTGCGGCGCATTAAAAAAGGCCTTGGGAGACAAGGCTAGTCTGCATAGCCTTGAGTCTAAGGTATCATTGGAAATACGCGACCTGGACTGCTATACAAAAAGTGGTGAGGTAGAAGCAGCACTAAAACGAGAAATCCCAGAGCTAGAGGATCAAACAGTAACCGTCTTCCCGAGCTCTAGAGACCAGAAAGTGGCTGTCGTCGAAATGCGGGACAAGTGGGCGTCAAAGCTCCTAAAGCAGGGTAAAATTAAAATCGGCTGGGTGTATTGCCGAGTAAGGAGAAGGGCGGTTGTTACACGATGCTTTAGATGTTCTAGCTATGGTCATATTGCCAAAGATTGTAAAGGGCCAGATAGAAGCAAGCTGTGTTTCAGGTGCTTGGCAGCCGGGCATAAGGCGAAAGGCTGCAACGTCGTGAACCAGTGCATACTTTGCTCAGAGAGGGGAGGGGAAAGTGGAGATCTACGCCATGTCCCGGGTTCAGGTAAATGCGCCGTGTATCGGGACGCACTACAGGCCGCAAAAGACAACTTATGACGCGCATCCTACAGGGAAATATGCATCGAAGCAAAACTGCCGATCAACTTTTGTATCAGTTGGTCGCCGAGAAAAAGATTGATATGCTGCTCCTAAGCGAGCAGTATCAGGATAAGGGGGCCGCACTGTGGTACTCTGACCTTCTTGGTACTGCCGCCATTTGGGTTCCGGATGGAACACAGCAGCTTACGGGATATGGAGTAGGCAGAGGGTTTGTTTGGGTCGAGTACATGGAGGTAAAGTATTTCAGCTGTTACTTTACCCCAAACGAGGCGAGCGCGGACTTCCAGGCAAAGCTGGACGCCTTAGAGGACGAAATTCTTAGGGTGGCTGGACGGGTCGTCGTAGCTGGCGATTTCAATGCGAGGGCTATCGAGTGGGGGATGCCACAGCCGGACGTCAGAGGAAGTCGCATTCTTGAGATGGCAGCGAGAACAGGACTATTAGTGGTGAACATCGGTTCTGTTACGACTTTTCGCCGGCCGGGATATACCGAGACAATCCCAGACATCACTCTGGCATCCGAATCCTTAGTGCCACTCGTCCAAGGCTGGGTTGTCATGGAGGACTACACAGGGAGCGACCACCAATACATTACTTTTGAGGTTGGCGGTAAAAAACAAAATCCATTGCGGGATAAACCGGTGCAATGGAATCTGCAAAAGATGGATACCGAGAAGTTCAAAGAAGAGCTGGCAAGAGGTGTACAGAGAACAGGGACGAGAAGTAGGGATGAAAGGTCGATAACCGATAACCTTGTGGCTTCTACAATGCGCCTGATCAATTCCGCTTGTGAAGTATCCATGCCACGGAAAAAACCGCGCCATGACAAGCCAACAGTATATTGGTGGACAACCGAAATTTCGGAGTTACGCAAGAGATGCCTTATGTTACGACGTAGGGCACAGCGTGCAAAAAACCGCTCTGAGGCAAACCTCATATCGGCAGAGCATAAAAGTTCCAGGAAGCAGCTACGATGGGCCATAAACCGCAGTAAGGCGGCTTGCTGGAAGAGACTGGCTGAGGATATAGACCAAGATCCATGGGGTCTTGGCTATAAAATTGTCACAAAAAAGCTTGGAGCTCAGAAACCGACTGGCGTAATGGACTCGGCTACTATGGAGAAAATTATCAAGGGCCTCTTTCCTAGTCACCCCGAGAGACCTAGGACTAGCTGTGGACGGGCAATAAATGTCCCCCTCTTCTCCGAAGACGAATTAGAAAAGGCGGTACTGGCTGGCAAGGACAAGAAAGCTCCCGGGCCGGACGGGATACCCGGGGAAGTGCTGAAGATGGTCTTTCGGCAAGAGCCAGCTCTGTTGCTGGAGATGTACAACTCGTGCTTGGTGTCTGGGGTCTTTAGCTCCTGCTGGAAGCGTGCACGGTTGGTGCTGATTAGGAAGGGTAAGAGTGACCCTGGCTTACCTTCATCCTACAGACCCTTATGCATGCTCGATGCTGCGGGTAAGGTCCTGGAAAGACTAATCAGGGAGAGACTAAAGGCTGCGATAGAGGCTGCGGGTGATCTATCGCCAAGGCAGTACGGTTTTAGAGTGGGGCGATCTACAATTGATGCTATCCAAGAAGTTGTCTCGGCAGTTAGAAGGGCTGAGAGTCACAATCACTTCTCAAAGCGGATTGTCCTTCTGGTGACACTGGATGTGAGGAATGCGTTCAACACCGCGGCTTGGAGAGACATGATTAGCGTACTTGAGCACACGTTTCAGGCACCGGAATATTTATTGCGTATTCTGAATGATTATCTCAACGATCGTAGCATACTGTACGAGACAGAAGAGGGGCAGAAGAAGATGAAAGTCACCGCGGGAGCGGCCCAGGGGTCGGTTCTAGGACCTGACCTTTGGAACGCATTTTATGATAGCCTGCTGAGAGCTGAGATGCCTGAGGAGACACACTTAGTCGGGTATGCTGATGATGTCGCGGCGCTTATTGCTGCCCGGGATACTAAACAGGCCCAATGGAAGTTAAACCAGGTGATGAGGACCGTGAGTAGCTGGATGGATGCGCATGGTCTAGCACTGGCCCTTGAGAAGACTGAAATTGTTATTCTGACTAAAAGGAGGACCCAAACGATTTTACCCATGTGGATTGGCAGGGAGGTGGTGGAAACCAAATCAGCGGCAAAATACCTGGGGATTATGATTGACTCCAAACTCAACTTTTTTGAGCAGATTCGTCGGACAGCAGACAAGGCTGCGAAGGGAGTTACAGCGCTGAGTCGACTAATGGCTAATGTTGGGGGCCCGAAAGCGAGCAAGCGCCGGCTTCTAATGTCGGCCGTTCAATCGGTCCTACTCTACGGTGCAGAGGTATGGGCTGATTCATTAAGGAAAGAGATGTACCGGAAGCGGTTAGCACAGGTACAAAGACGGAGTGCGCTGCGGGTAGCCTCGGCATATCGCACTGTTTCTGAAGTGGCAGTTCTGGTTATAGCTGGTGTGACTCCAATGGAGCTACTGGCTAGGGAGCGGAAGGCTGTCTATTTTAGAAACCCAAATATAAGTAGAGAGACAGCAAGCTTGGAGGAGAGGGCCCGCACCATGGAGTGCTGGCAAGCAGCTTGGGAAACAGAGAGCAGAGGGAGATGGACAGCAAGACTCATCGAGAGGGTAAGCGCCTGGACTGAACGGCGGCACGGGGAGGTGGGATACTATTTAACCCAGTTTTTGAGCGGCCACGGCTACTTTCGGTATTATCTACATGGGATGCGGAAGGTTACTTCGGCGGAATGCTTATATTGCCCAGGCTTTTTAGATGACGCGGAGCACACGTTCTTCTCGTGTCAGAATTGGGGGGAGCAAAGGAATTTGCTGACGAGGGAGGTGGGACTATGGTCAGTACAGACTGCTGTAGAAATCATGCTCCGTGGAATATACGAGTGGGAACGAGTGGCACACTACGTGGAAACCATCTTGCGGCGGAAGAAGACGGATTTGGATAATAATCCATAGCCCAGGAGGTAGCTCGTAAGGTAGCATAAAAAACAAAAAAAAAAACTAGCTTGAAGTAATGTGAGTAACGGTTCCAGGCTAGTTTTTGAAGTATGGGGAGGTGTTTTTAGTCGGTAGTCCGGAAACGGGAGTCCGCCACAACGTGCATAAAGGCATTTTCACCTCCCCTCAAAAAAAAAAAAAAAAAAAAAAAAAAATAAATTATTAATTATTAATTATTAATTATTAATTATTAATTATTAATTATTAATTATTAATTATTAATTATTAATTATTAATTATTAATTATTAATTATTAATTATTAATTATTAATTATTAATTATTAATTATTAATTATTAATTATTAATTATTAATTATTAATTATTAATTATTAATTATTAATTATTAATTATTAATTATTAATTATTAATTATTAATTATTAATTATTAATTATTAATTATTAATTATTAATTATTAATTATTAATTATTAATTATTAATTATTAATTATTAATTATTAATTATTAATTATTAATTATTAATTATTAATTATTAATTATTAATTATTAATTATTAATTATTAATTATTAATTATTAATTATTAATTATTAATTATTAATTATTAATTATTAATTATTAATTATTAATTATTAATTATTAATTATTAATTATTAATTATTAATTATTAATTATTAATTATTAATTATTAATTATTAATTATTAATTATTAATTATTAATTATTAATTATTAATTATTAATTATTAATTATTAATTATTAATTATTAATTATTAATTATTAATTATTAATTATTAATTATTAATTATTAATTATTAATTATTAATTATTAATTATTAATTATTAATTATTAATTATTAATTATTAATTATTAATTATTAATTATTAATTATTAATTATTAATTATTAATTATTAATTATTAATTATTAATTATTAATTATTAATTATTAATTATTAATTATTAATTATTAATTATTAATTATTAATTATTAATTATTAATTATTAATTATTAATTATTAATTATTAATTATTAATTATTAATTATTAATTATTAATTATTAATTATTAATTATTAATTATTAATTATTAATTATTAATTATTAATTATTAATTATTAATTATTAATTATTAATTATTAATTATTAATTATTAATTATTAATTATTAATTATTAATTATTAATTATTAATTATTAATTATTAATTATTAATTATTAATTATTAATTATTAATTATTAATTATTAATTATTAATTATTAATTATTAATTATTAATTATTAATTATTAATTATTAATTATTAATTATTAATTATTAATTATTAATTATTAATTATTAATTATTAATTATTAATTATTAATTATTAATTATTAATTATTAATTATTAATTATTAATTATTAATTATTAATTATTAATTATTAATTATTAATTATTAATTATTAATTATTAATTATTAATTATTAATTATTAATTATTAATTATTAATTATTAATTATTAATTATTAATTATTAATTATTAATTATTAATTATTAATTATTAATTATTAATTATTAATTATTAATTATTAATTATTAATTATTAATTATTAATTATTAATTATTAATTATTAATTATTAATTATTAATTATTAATTATTAATTATTAATTATTAATTATTAATTATTAATTATTAATTATTAATTATTAATTATTAATTATTAATTATTAATTATTAATTATTAATTATTAATTATTAATTATTAATTATTAATTATTAATTATTAATTATTAATTATTAATTATTAATTATTAATTATTAATTATTAATTATTAATTATTAATTATTAATTATTAATTATTAATTATTAATTATTAATTATTAATTATTAATTATTAATTATTAATTATTAATTATTAATTATTAATTATTAATTATTAATTATTAATTATTAATTATTAATTATTAATTATTAATTATTAATTATTAATTATTAATTATTAATTATTAATTATTGATTATTAATTATTCCCGTGTGGGGTTGGCTAGTTCCCCCATCGGGCGCCTCCCCAGGTGGCGGATAGGGGACAGCCCGCCAGATATGGCAGGTACCGGGGAAATCAAATACTCGGGGTGGACCAAAAGCTAGCACACCCAAGCTAAGGTGACACTACATGCGCCGATAGCTGCATGGCTAAGGGGGTGCTTAGTCGCTAGTATGTGAACTCCGAATTTGGCGACATTCGGTTTAAACCCATAGCCTTCCTATGATAACGCAGAGCTCTGTCATAGGTGACCGTTATTTCTCGTGCTACTCGTGGGAACAATTATGGAACAAAAAAATAAACAAACAAACATAGTAAATGGAAGATCTAGTGAGAACACCGCTATACCCGCAGATCTCTTGGGAGCTGCAGTGGGCAGCCAAGCTGCGACGAGCAGTTTTGGGGGTTTAGGTGGCTCGGGAAGCCCGTTTAGAAGAAGTGGCTGTCTGCTAAGGACACCGCCTCAATCACCAGAAAGGGGAAGTCAGGGATTGGAGGACAAAATGCTATCTGCACAAGAGAAAGAGAACGCCGCACCAGTACAGAGCACCAGTGTGGTTAGCGAAGGCAAAGCTGGCAATTCGGAACGAGGAAAGGAGGTGACCAGGTCTGAAGCGCATATCTTTGACAGGCATCCTTACATTCCTGAGACGCGAGAGGAAGAAGACAAGCTGATGGTCAGGATCAGACAGATTATGAGGAAAATGCAAACTGCCACTGTAAAGCAGAAAAACATATCCAACGAAGTGAAGAATGGGATCCTGGAACTGCAGGATGCATTTGATGCCCTGGCCAGTAGCAGAATTAAGGCAAGAGCGGCTGAAGCTCTGGTGCCTACCACGACTGGGTCGAAACAACAACACCTTGTTGGAAAGAGTGGCTCTGAAACTCCTCAAACAGTTAGGCAAAAACGGCCCGCTTTAAGCCCGGCGGAGGAGAACAAGGAAAAAAGAGCTAAAAACGGAATAGCTAAAGAGCAAAATGAAATAATATCCAATATGGAGGACACGCCTGGAAGCCAGTGGAAAATACAGGAGTCGAAGAGAAGCGGAAGACTGCGAAAGCTTGCGGCGAAAGAAGGAGAGAGGCAGAAGGCAGCTAGAGATAGTAGCTCGACTCTGCCTGCTGTTATCATCCAAGCAAACCCAACGAAAAGAAAGCGCAAAAGGCCGCGCAAGAGTCGAGCTGATGCGCTCCTGATAAGACCAGCGGGAGACAAATCTTACGCGGAAATACTTGGTGAGATTCGCAGTAAAGTTAATCTGGAGGAAACTGAGGCAGACATCAAGGCCATCCGGCGAACCAGGGCCGGCTGCGTCCTGCTTGAATTTGGGCCAAGCAACAGAAGCAGAGATGGATTTTGCGGAGCATTAAAAAAGGCCTTGGGAGACAAGGCTAGTCTGCATAGCCTTGAGTCTAAGGTATCATTGGAAATACGCGACCTGGACTGCTATACAAAAAGTGCCGAGGTAGAAGCAGCACTAAAACGAGAAATCCCAGAGCTAGAGGATCAAACAGTAACCGTCTTCCCGAGCTCTAGGGACCAGAAAGTGGCTGTCGTCGAAATGCGGGACAAGTGGGCGTCAAAGCTCCTAAAGCAGGGTAAAATTAAAATTGGCTGGGTGTATTGCCGAGTAAGGAGAAGGGCGGTTGTAACACGATGCTTTAGATGCTCTAGCTATGGTCATATTGCCAAAGATTGTAAAGGGCCAGATAGAAGCAAGCTGTGTTTCAGGTGCTTGGCAGCCGGGCATAAGGCGAAAGGCTGCACCGTCGTGAACCAGTGCATACTTTGCTCAGAGAGGGGAGGGGAAAGTGGAGATCTACGCCATGTCCCGGGTTCAGGTAAATGCGCCGTGTATCGGGACGCACTACAGGCCGCAAAAGACAACTTATGACGCGCATCCTACAGGGAAATATGCATCGAAGCAAAACTGCCGATCAACTTTTGTATCAGTTGGTCGCCGAGAAAAAGATTGATATGCTGCTCCTAAGCGAGCAGTATCAGGATAAGGGGGCCGCACTGTGGTACTCTGACCTTCTTGGTACTGCCGCCATTTGGGTTCCGGATGGAACACAGCAGCTTACGGGATATGGAGTAGGCAGAGGGTTTGTTTGGGTCGAGTACATGGAGGTAAAGTATTTCAGCTGTTACTTTACCCCAAACGAGGCGAGCGCGGACTTCCAGGCAAAGCTGGACGCCTTAGAGGACGAAATTCTTAGGGTGGCTGGACGGGTCGTCGTAGCTGGCGATTTCAATGCGAGGGCTATCGAGTGGGGGATGCCACAGCCGGACGTCAGAGGAAGTCGCATTCTTGAGATGGCAGCGAGAACAGGACTATTAGTGGTGAACATCGGTTCTGTTACAACTTTTCGCCGGCCGGGATGTACCGAGACAATCCCAGACATCACTCTGGCATCCGAATCCTTAGTGCCACTCGTCCAAGGCTGGGTTGTCATGGAGGACTACACAGGGAGCGACCACCAATACATTACATTTGAGGTTGGCGGTAAAAAACAAAATCCATTGCGGGATAAACCGGTGCGATGGAATCTGCAAAAGATGGATACCGAGAAGTTCAAAGAAGAGCTGGCGAGAGGTGTACAGAGAACAGGGACGAGAAGTAGGGATGAAAGGTCGATAACCGATAACCTTGTGGCTTCTACAATGCGCCTGATCAATTCCGCTTGTGAAGTATCCATGCCACGGAAAAAACCGCGCCATGACAAGCCAACAGTATATTGGTGGACAACCGAAATTTCGGAGTTACGCAAGAGATGCCTTATGTTACGGCGTAGGGCACAGCGTGCAAAAAACCGCTCTGAGGCAAACCTCATATCGGCAGAGCATAAAAGTTCCAGGAAGCAGCTACGATGGGCCATAAACCGCAGTAAGGCGGCCTGCTGGAAGAGACTGGCTGAGGATATAGACCAAGATCCATGGGGGCTTGGCTATAAAATTGTCACAAAAAAGCTTGGAGCTCAGAAACCGACTGGCGTAATGGACTCGGCTACGATGGAGAAAATTATCAAGGGCCTCTTCCCTAGCCACCCCGAGAGACCTAGGACTAGCTGTGGACGGGCAATAAATGTCCCGCTCTTCTCCGAAGACGAATTAGAAAAGGTGGTATTGGCTGGCAAGGACAAGAAAGCTCCCGGGCCGGACGGGATACCCGGGGAAGTGCTGAAGATGGTCTTTCGGCAAGAGCCAGCTCTGTTGCTGGAGATGTACAACTCGTGCTTGGTGTCTGGGGTCTTTAGCTCCTGCTGGAAGCGTGCACGGTTGGTGTTGATTAGGAAGGGTAAGAGTGACCCTGGCTTACCTTCATCCTACAGACCCTTATGCATGCTCGATGCTGCGGGTAAGGTCCTGGAAAGACTAATCAGGGAGAGACTAAAGGCTGCGATAGAGGCTGCGGGTGATCTGTCGCCAAGGCAGTACCGTTTTAGAGTGGGGCGATCTACAATTGATGCTATCCAAGAGGTTGTTTCGGCAGTTAGAAGGGCTGAGAGTCACAATCACTTCTCAAAGCGGATTGTCCTTCTGGTGATACTGGATGTGAGGAATGCCTTCAACACCGCGGCTTGGAGAGACATGATTAGCGTACTTGAGCACACGTTTCAGGTACCGGAATATTTATTGCGTATTCTGAATGATTATCTCAACGATCGTAGCATACTGTACGAGACGGAAGAGGGGCAGAAGAAGATGAGAGTCACCGCGGGAGCGGCCCAGGGGTCGGTTCTAGGACCTGACCTTTGGAACGCATTTTATGATGGCCTGCTGAGAGCTGAGATGCCTGAGGAGACACATTTAGTCGGGTATGCTGATGATGTCGCGGCGCTTATTGCTGCCCGGGATACTAAACAGGCCCAATGGAAGTTGAACCAGGTGATGAGGAACGTGAGTAGCTGGATGGCGGCGCATGGTCTAGCACTGGCCCTTGAGAAGACTGAAATTGTTATTCTGACTAAAAGGAGGACCCAAACGATTTTACCCATGTGGATTGGCAGGGAGGTGGTGGAAACCAAATCAGCGGCAAAATACCTGGGGATTATGATTGACTCCAAACTCAACTTTTTTGAGCAGATTCGTCGGACAGCAGACAAGGCTGCGAAGGGAGTTACAGCGCTGAGTCGACTAATGGCTAATGTTGGGGGCCCGAAAGCGAGCAAGCGCCGGCTTCTAATGTCGGCCGTTCAATCGGTCCTGCTCTACGGGGCAGAGGTATGGGCTGATTCATTAAGGAAAGAGATGTACCGCAAGCGGTTAGCACAGGTACAAAGACGGAGTGCGCTGCGGGTAGCCTCGGCATATCGCACTGTTTCTGAAGTGGCAGTTCTGGTTATAGCTGGTGTGACTCCAATGGAGCTACTGGCTAGGGAGCGGAAGGCTGTCTATTTTAGAAACTCAAATATAAGTAGAGAGACAGCAAGGTTGGAGGAGAGGGCCCGCACCATGGAGTGCTGGCAAGCAGCTTGGGAAACAGAGAGCAGAGGGAGATGGACAGCAAGACTCATCGAGAGGGTGAGCGCCTGGACTGAACGGCGGCACGGGGAGGTGGGATACTATTTAACCCAGTTTTTGAGCGGCCACGGCTACTTTCGGTATTATCTACATGGGATGCGGAAGGTTACTTCGGCGGAATGTTTATATTGCCCAGGTTTTTTAGATGACGCGGAACACACGTTCTTCTCGTGTCAGAATTGGGGGGAGCAAAGGAATTTGCTGACGAGGGAGGTAGGACTATGGTCAGTACAGACTGCTGTAGAAATCATGCTCCGTGGAATATACGAGTGGGAACGAGTGGCACACTACGTGGAAACCATCTTGCGGCGGAAGAAGACGGATTTGGATAATAATCCATAGCCCAGGAGGTAGCTCGTAAGGTAGCATAAAAAACAAAAAAAACTAGCTTGAAGTAATGTGAGTAACGGTTCCAGGCTAGTTTTTGAAGTATGGGGAGGTGTTTTTAGTCGGTAGTCCGGAAACGGGAGTCCGGCACAACGTGCATAAAGGCATTTTCACCTCCCCTCAAAAAAAAAAAAAAAAAAAAAAAAAAAAATTATTAATTATTAATTATTAATTATTAATTATTAATTATTAATTATTAATTATTAATTATTAATTATTAATTATTAATTATTAATTATTAATTATTAATTATTAATTATTAATTATTAATTATTAATTATTAATTATTAATTATTAATTATTAATTATTAATTATTAATTATTAATTATTAATTATTAATTATTAATTATTAATTATTAATTATTAATTATTAATTATTAATTATTAATTATTAGTTATTAATTATTAATTATTAATTATTAATTATTAATTATTAATTATTAATTATTAATTATTAATTATTAATTATTAATTATTAATTATTAATTATTAATTATTAATTATTAATTATTAATTATTAATTATTAATTATTAATTATTAATTATTAATTATTAATTATTAATTATTAATTATTAATTATTAATTATTAATTATTAATTATTAATTATTAATTATTAATTATTAATTATTAATTATTAATTATTAATTATTAATTATTAATTATTAATTATTAATTATTAATTATTAATTATTAATTATTAATTATTAATTATTAATTATTAATTATTAATTATTAATTATTAATTATTAATTATTAATTATTAATTATTAATTATTAATTATTAATTATTAATTATTAATTATTAATTATTAATTATTAATTATTAATTATTAATTATTAATTATTAATTATTAATTATTAATTATTAATTATTAATTATTAATTATTAATTATTAATTATTAATTATTAATTATTAATTATTAATTATTAATTATTAATTATTAATTATTAATTATTAATTATTAATTATTAATTATTAATTATTAATTATTAATTATTAATTATTAATTATTAATTATTAATTATTAATTATTAATTATTAATTATTAATTATTAATTATTAATTATTAATTATTAATTATTAATTATTAATTATTAATTATTAATTATTAATTATTAATTATTAATTATTAATTATTAATTATTAATTATTAATTATTAATTATTAATTATTAATTATTAATTATTAATTATTAATTATTAATTATTAATTATTAATTATTAATTATTAATTATTAATTATTAATTATTAATTATTAATTATTAATTATTAATTATTAATTATTAATTATTAATTATTAATTATTAATTATTAATTATTAATTATTAATTATTAATTATTAATTATTAATTATTAATTATTAATTATTAATTATTAATTATTAATTATTAATTATTAATTATTAATTATTAATTATTAATTATTAATTATTAATTATTAATTATTAATTATTAATTATTAATTATTAATTATTAATTATTAATTATTAATTATTAATTATTAATTATTAATTATTAATTATTAATTATTAATTATTAATTATTAATTATTAATTATTAATTATTAATTATTAATTATTAATTATTAATTATTAATTATTAATTATTAATTATTAATTATTAATTATTAATTATTAATTATTAATTATTAATTATTAATTATTAATTATTAATTATTAATTATTAATTATTAATTATTAATTATTAATTATTAATTATTAATTATTAATTATTAATTATTAATTATTAATTATTAATTATTAATTATTAATTATTAATTATTAATTATTAATTATTAATTATTAATTATTAATTATTAATTATTAATTATTAATTATTAATTATTAATTATTCCCGTGTGGGGTTGGCTAGTTCCCCCATCGGGCGCCTCCCCAGGTGGCGGATAGGGGACAGCCCGCCAGATATGGCAGGTACCGGGAAATCAAATACTCGGGGTGGACCAAAAGCTAGCACACCCAAGCTAAGGTGACACTACATGCGCCGATAGCTGCATGGCTAAGGGGGTGCTTAGTCGCTAGTATGTGAACTCCGAATTTGGCGACATTCGGTTTAAACCCATAGCCTTCCTATGATAACGCAGAGCTCTGTCATAGGTGACCGTTATTTCTCGTGCTACTCGTGGGAACAATTATGGAACAAAAAAATAAACAAACAAACATAGTAAATGGAAGATCTAGTGAGAACACCGCTATACCCGCAGATCTCTTGGGAGCTGCAGTGAGCAGCCAAGCTGCGACGAGCAGTTTTGGGGGTTTAGGTGGCTCGGGAAGCCCGTTTAGAAGAAGTGGCTGTCTGCTAAGGACACCGCCTCAATCACCAGAAAGGGGAAGTCAGGGATTGGAGGACCAAATGCTATCTGCACAAGAGAAAGAGAACGCCGCACCAGTACAGAGCACCAGTGTGGTTAGCGAAGGCAAAGATGGCAATTCGGAACGAGGAAAGGAGGTGACCAGGTCTGAAGCGCATATCTTTGACAGGCATCCTTACATTCCTGAGACGCGAGAGGAAGAAGACAAGCTGATGGTCAGGATCAGACAGATTATGAGGAAAATGCAAACTGCCACTGTAAAGCAGAAAAACATATCCAACGAAGTGAAGAATGGGATCCTGGAACTGCAGGATGCATTTGATGCCCTGGCCAGTAGCAGAATTAAGGCAAGAGCGGCTGAAGCTCTGGTGCCTACCACGACTGGGTCGAAACAACAACACCTTGTTGGAAAGAGTGGCTCTGAAACTCCTCAAACAGTTAGGCAAAAACGGCCCGCTTTAAGCCCGGCGGAGGAGAACAAGGAAAAAAGAGCTAAAAACGGAATAGCTAAAGAGCAAAATGAAATAATATCCAATATGGAGGACACGCCTGGAAGCCAGTGGAAAATACAGGAGTCGAAGAGAAGCGGAAGACTGCGAAAGCTTGCGGCGAAAGAAGGAGAGAGGCAGAAGGCAGCTAGAGATAGTAGCTCGACTCTGCCTGCTGTTATCATCCAAGCAAACCCAACGAAAAGAAAGCGCAAAAGGCCGCGCAAGAGTCGAGCTGATGCGCTCCTGATAAGACCAGCGGGAGACAAATCTTACGCGGAAATACTTGGTGAGATTCGCAGTAAAGTTAATCCGGAGGAAACTGAGGCAGACATCAAGGCCATCCGGCGAACCAGGGCCGGCTGCGTCCTGCTTGAATTTGGACCAAGCAACAGAAGCAGAGATGGATTTTGCGGAGCATTAAAAAAGGCCTTGGCAGACAAGGCTAGTCTGCATAGCCTTGAGTCTAAGGTATCATTGGAAATACGCGATCTGGACTGCTATACAAAAAGTGCCGAGGTAGAAGCAGCACTAAAACGAGAAATCCCAGAGCTAGAGGATCAAACAGTAACCGTCTTCCCGAGCTCTAGAGACCAGAAAGTGGCTGTCGTCGAAATGCGGGACAAGTGGGCGTCAAAGCTCCTAAAGCAGGGTAAAATTAAAATTGGCTGGGTGTATTGCCGAGTAAGGAGAAGGGCGGTTGTAACACGATGCTTTAGATGCTCTAGCTATGGTCATATTGCCAAAGATTGTAAAGGGCCAGATAGAAGCAAGCTGTGTTTCAGGTGCTTGGCAGCCGGGCATAAGGCGAAAGGCTGCACCGTCGTGAACCAGTGCATACTTTGCTCAGAGAGGGGAGGGGAAAGTGGAGATCTACGCCATGTCCCGGGTTCAGGTAAATGCGCCGTGTATCGGGACGCACTACAGGCCGCAAAAGACAACTTATGACGCGCATCCTACAGGGAAATATGCATCGAAGCAAAACTGCCGATCAACTTTTGTATCAGTTGGTCGCCGAGAAAAAGATTGATATGCTGCTCCTAAGCGAGCAGTATCAGGATAAGGGGGCCGCACTGTGGTACTCTGACCTTCTTGGTACTAGCCGCCATTTGGGTTCCGGATGGAACACAGCAGCTTACGGGATATGGAGTAGGCAGAGGGTTTGTTTGGGTCGAGTACATGGAGGTAAAGTATTTCAGCTGTTACTTTACCCCAAACGAGGCGAGCGCGGACTTCCAGGCAAAGCTGGACGCCTTAGAGGACGAAATTCTTAGGGTGGCTGGACGGGTCGTCGTAGCTGGCGATTTCAATGCGAGGGCTATCGAGTGGGGGATGCCACAGCCGGACGTCAGAGGAAGTCGCATTCTTGAGATGGCAGCGAGAACAGGACTATTAGTGGTGAACATCGGTTCTGTTACGACTTTTCGCCGGCCGGGATATACCGAGACAATCCCAGACATCACTCTGGCATCCGAATCCTTAGTGCCACTCGTCCAAGGCTGGGTTGTCATGGAGGACTACACAGGGAGCGACCACCAATACATTACATTTGAGGTTGGCGGTAAAAAACAAAATCCATTGCGGGATAAACCGGTGCGATGGAATCTGCAAAAGATGGATACCGAGAAGTTCAAAGAAGAGCTGGCGAGAGGTGTACAGAGAAACAGGGACGAGAAGTAGGGATGAAAGGTCGATAACCGATAACCTTGTGGCTTCTACAATGCGCCTGATCAATTCCGCTTGTGAAGTATCCATGCCACGGAAAAAACCGCGCCATGACAAGCCAACAGTATATTGGTGGACAACCGAAATTTCGGAGTTACGCAAGAGATGCCTTATGTTACGGCGTAGGGCACAGCGTGCAAAAAACCGCTCTGAGGCAAACCTCATATCGGCAGAGCATAAAAGTTCCAGGAAGCAGCTACGATGGGCCATAAACCGCAGTAAGGCGGCCTGCTGGAAGAGACTGGCTGAGGATATAGACCAAGATCCATGGGGGCTTGGCTATAAAATTGTCACAAAAAAGCTTGGAGCTCAGAAACCGACTGGCGTAATGGACTCGGCTACGATGGAGAAAATTATCAAGGGCCTCTTCCCTAGCCACCCCGAGAGACCTAGGACTAGCTGTGGACGGGCAATAAATGTCCCCCTCTTCTCCGAAGACGAATTAGAAAAGGCGGTATTGGCTGGCAAGGACAAGAAAGCTCCCGGGCCGGACGGGATACGCGGGGAAGTGCTGAAGATGGTCTTTCGGCAAGAGTCAGCTCTGTTGCTGGAGATGTACAACTCGTGCTTGGTGTCTGGGGTCTTTAGCTCCTGCTGGAAGCGTGCACGGTTGGTGCTGATTAGGAAGGGTAAGAGTGACCCTGGCTTACCTTCATCCTACAGACCCTTATGCATGCTCGATGCTGCGGGTAAGGTCCTGGAAAGACTAATCAGGGAGAGACTAAAGGCTGCGATAGAGGCTGCGGGTGATCTATCGCCAAGGCAGTACGGTTTTAGAGTGGGGCGATCTACAATTGATGCTATCCAAGAGGTTGTTTCGGCAGTTAGAAGGGCTGAGAGTCACAATCACTTCTCAAAGCGGATTGTCCTTCTGGTGACACTGGATGTGAGGAATGCCTTCAACACCGCGGCTTGGAGAGACATGATTAGCGTACTTGAGCACACGTTTCAGGTACCGGAATATTTATTGCGTATTCTGAATGATTATCTCAACGATCGTAGCATACTGTACGAGACGGAAGAGGGGCAGAAGAAGATGAGAGTCACCGCGGGAGCGGCCCAGGGGTCGGTTCTAGGACCTGACCTTTGGAACGCATTTTATGATGGCCTGCTGAGAGCTGAGATGCCTGAGGAGACACATTTAGTCGGGTATGCTGATGATGTCGCGGCGCTTATTGCTGCCCGGGATACTAAACAGGCCCAATGGAAGTTGAACCAGGTGATGAGGACCGTGAGTAGCTGGATGGCGGCGCATGGTCTAGCACTGGCCCTTGAGAAGACTGAAATTGTTATTCTGACTAAAAGGAGGACCCAAACGATTTTACCCATGTGGATTGGCAGGGA
Source organism: Tipula vernalis (assembly GCA_958295665.1). Classification (NCBI taxonomy): domain Eukaryota; kingdom Metazoa; phylum Arthropoda; class Insecta; order Diptera; family Tipulidae; genus Tipula; species Tipula vernalis. The sequence continues at coordinate 17,744 of CATQIW010000208.1, read as the reverse complement.
GGTGGTGGAAACCAAATCAGCGGCAAAATACCTGGGGATTATGATTGACTCCAAACTCAACTTTTTTGAGCAGATTCGTCGGACAGCAGACAAGGCTGCGAAGGGAGTTACAGCGCTGAGTCGACTAATGGCTAATGTTGGGGGCCCGAAAGCGAGCAAGCGCCGGCTTCTAATGTCGGCCGTTCAATCGGTCCTGCTCTACGGGGCAGAGGTATGGGCTGATTCATTAAGGAAAGAGATGTACCGCAAGCGGTTAGCACAGGTACAAAGACGGAGTGCGCTGCGGGTAGCCTCGGCATATCGCACTATTTCTGAAGTGGCAGTTCTGGTTATAGCTGGTGTGACTCCAATGGAGCTACTGGCTAGGGAGCGGAAGGCTGTCTATTTTAGAAACTCAAATATAAGTAGAGAGACAGCAAGCTTGGAGGAGAGGGCCCGCACCATGGAGTGCTGGCAAGCAGCTTGGGAAACAGAGAGCAGAGGGAGATGGACAGCAAGACTCATCGAGAGGGTGAGCGCCTGGACTGAACGGCGGCACGGGGAGGTGGGATACTATTTAACCCAGTTTTTGAGCGGCCACGGCTACTTTCGGTATTATCTACATGGGATGCGGAAGGTTACTTCGGCGGAATGTTTATATTGCCCAGGTTTTTTAGATGACGCGGAACACACGTTCTTCTCGTGTCAGAATTGGGGGGAGCAAAGGAATTTGCTGACGAGGGAGGTGGGACAATGGTCAGTACAGACTGCTGTAGAGATCATGCTCCGTGGAATATACGAGTGGGAACGAGTGGCACACTACGTGGAAACCATCTTGCGGCGGAAGAAGACGGATTTGGATAATAATCCATAGCCCAGGAGGTAGCTCGTAAGGTAGCATAAAAAACAAAAAAAACTAGCTTGAAGTAATGTGAGTAACGGTTCCAGGCTAGTTTTTGAAGTATGGGGAGGTGTTTTTAGTCGGTAGTCCGGAAACGGGAGTCCGGCACAACGTGCATAAAGGCATTTTCACCTCCCCTCAAAAAAAAAAAAAAATTAATTATTAATTATTAATTATTAATTATTAATTATTAATTATTAATTATTAATTATTAATTATTAATTATTAATTATTAATTATTAATTATTAATTATTAATTATTAATTATTAATTATTAATTATTAATTATTAATTATTAATTATTAATTATTAATTATTAATTATTAATTATTAATTATTAATTATTAATTATTAATTATTAATTATTAATTATTAATTATTAATTATTAATTATTAATTATTAATTATTAATTATTAATTATTAATTATTAATTATTAATTATTAATTATTAATTATTAATTATTAATTATTAATTATTAATTATTAATTATTAATTATTAATTATTAATTATTAATTATTAATTATTAATTATTAATTATTAATTATTAATTATTAATTATTAATTATTAATTATTAATTATTAATTATTAATTATTAATTATTAATTATTAATTATTAATTATTAATTATTAATTATTAATTATTAATTATTAATTATTAATTATTAATTATTAATTATTAATTATTAATTATTAATTATTAATTATTAATTATTAATTATTAATTATTAATTATTAATTATTAATTATTAATTATTAATTATTAATTATTAATTATTAATTATTAATTATTAATTATTAATTATTAATTATTAATTATTAATTATTGAATTATTAATTATTAATTATTAATTATTAATTATTAATTATTAATTATTAATTATTAATTATTAATTATTAATTATTAATTATTTAATTATTAATTATTAATTATTAATTATTAATTATTAATTATTAATTATTAATTATTAATTATTAATTATTAATTATTAATTATTAATTATTAATTATTAATTATTAATTATTAATTATTAATTATTAATTATTAATTATTAATTATTAATTATTAATTATTAATTATTAATTATTAATTATTAATTATTAATTATTAATTATTAATTATTAATTATTAATTATTAATTATTAATTATTAATTATTAATTATTAATTATTAATTATTAATTATTAATTATTAATTATTAATTATTAATTATTAATTATTAATTATTAATTATTAATTATTAATTATTAATTATTAATTATTAATTATTAATTATTAATTATTAATTATTAATTATTAATTATTAATTATTAATTATTAATTATTAATTATTAATTATTAATTATTAATTATTAATTATTAATTATTAATTATTAATTATTAATTATTAATTATTAATTATTAATTATTAATTATTAATTATTAATTATTAATTATTAATTATTAATTATTAATTATTAATTATTAATTATTAATTATTAATTATTAATTATTAATTATTAATTATTAATTATTAATTATTAATTATTAATTATTAATTATTAATTATTAATTATTAATTATTAATTATTAATTATTAATTATTAATTATTAATTATTAATTATTAATTATTAATTATTAATTATTAATTATTAATTATTAATTATTAATTATTAATTATTAATTATTAATTATTAATTATTAATTATTAATTATTAATTATTAATTATTAATTATTAATTATTAATTATTAATTATTAATTATTAATTATTAATTATTAATTATTAATTATTAATTATTAATTATTAATTATTAATTATTAATTATTAATTATTAATTATTAATTATTAATTATTAATTATTAATTATTAATTATTAATTATTAATTATTAATTATTAATTATTAATTATTAATTATTAATTATTAATTATTAATTATTAATTATTAATTATTAATTATTAATTATTAATTATTAATTATTAATTATTAATTATTAATTATTAATTATTAATTATTAATTATTAATTATTAATTATTAATTATTAATTATTAATTATTAATTATTAATTATTAATTATTAATTATTAATTATTAATTATTAATTATTAATTATTAATTATTAATTATTAATTATTAATTATTAATTTGTAACGCAATCCCCAAGGGATTACGTTAACAGACATGAGAGTAGTGGTCTGATGTGGTATAGTAGCTGGCTAGAGCTCACGGTGCGGCGTGGGGATTCTCAGACATACACTCATGCTTGAATAACCGCATGAAAATAAAATTGGAGGGACAAATGGAAATTAAAAATTAAGTTGCCACGGCCTCAGCGGCAAAAAAAAAATGATAAGCTGGGAGTGATCGTTTCGGAGTGACCGTCTCAATCCCAGGCGACTACCGCCGTGACTGCCACACGGGCCTCCCCTCATCGGCCCGCCTACTGGGATGCTGTTTCCCAGTCGCGACGGCTCCCGATGCCATTTATGAAGGAGGGACGCCCGCATGACAATCCCAGCGACAATCCCCCGGAACGAGACCGTCACCCCGACGCGATCAACTCATGTGGCGTGCCGCCCTCCAGCACAGCCTGTCCTGGAGGAACGAACGGCACGCACGGAAAAGGGTGGAAAAAGGCCGACCCTTCGCATGACCACACCCCACATCATCCGATCAATTATTTATTTACACGCACATGGTGCGGCGTAGCACACTACCGTAAGAAATTCAAAGAAAAGATTTTAAGTTATGGCAAAAGAGAAGAATTTAAAATTAGGCTAAAACTGATGAATGATAAATTACGTTAAAACTGATTCTACGTTAATGTTAAATTTCACTTTCACTATCACTGTTTTTTTTTAAAGAAAATTAAGGAAAACACAAAAATACCTGAAAAAAAATGAACCGTTATGGGGTCGAACCACACCCCAAAAAACGGACAACCGAGCAGAAGTGAAGCGAGAAAAGAACGGAAATTCCAAACGCAATCAATAAAAAAGAATGACGGAAAAAGAAGAAAACGCGTGATAATTGCTTTGTGTGGGGTCCCCACCTAATCGGTGTACCACCACGAATCGCAGGTTTGACCGCAAAATAAGTATATAATATATAGAAAAAAAATAATAAGCGGAGGAAAAACAACTGTTACAATTTAAACTTTACAGATTGTGTTAGTTCCGCTATTGGCGTACCTTTTTTTTTCTTACCCACCTTGGCCCGTCCGACCACACACCAAACAGCGCCGACGCAGGATCCCCCTCAAAAAAATTGATTGCCAGCCCTCCCGGACGGGAATATGGCCTTATTTAGATCCGTCCGATCCAAACGCACAAAAAAAAATCGCAAATCACGTCAATTAACCTCGCTCTTAATTAGATTTAGGTTACACCGAAAACAATATTCAAAAGAAATAATTCACAAAAAAAAATCTTATACAAAATTGTTTGTGGATTGCTTACAAAGTCTAGAGATTTTTTTTTTTTTTTTTTTTTTGTTTTTGGTTTTCTTTTAATTTTTTTTGTTTTTTTTTTTTATTATCAATGATTTAAATTTCACAAAAAAATTTTACGCCATAATAAAGCGTTATTATACATAAATATATATAAACCATTTAACAATATGCCACTCAAAAACACAAGTTTATCCAGGAAAAAAGGTTAATATATCAAAAAAAAAAATTTTTTTTTTCACAGTTATAAAGTCCGAAACTTTAATTTTATATCAAATTGATTTTATTTTATTTTTTTTTATTTTATTTATTTATTTAATATTTTTACAAAAAAAACTCTACTCTCGAACAATTTTGATATAAACAAATAAACGAGAGTTTACACAACTTTAGATATATAAAAATTTTTATTCAAAAATAAATAGCCACTCGGCACCCAAAAGAAATTTATTTTTATAATCAAAAAAATACTTTGATCCACTGTCCGTATTTCAAACAAGACTTATTCATTCGAAAAATAGAACTAGACTCCCTCAAACAACAAAAATATTTTACATCAAACACCCAAAAATCAATAAATTTTTCCCCCTCTTATTCTTCTTCGCGTCGCTGTTCGTCACATTCGCTGCATCTGTGCGCATGTTCATTATTTTATTTTTTTTTTATCTTTTATTATGGTAAACTCTTTATTCATGTTTATGTTTTTTTTTTTTTTATGTACACACATACAGCGAATGAGACCAACAACGACGACGAACATCTGTATATACTTAGTTGCACGGCTGCCTCGGCTCCATGTCTGATACACCGATCGGCTTTCATCCCCACCCAAAGCAAATATCACGCGTTGACTTAAGCCAATGATATAAAAATGGAATATTCGAGATTGAACATTTTAGCATCATAAATATTCCATCTCATACTACCTAATACATGTACACATACCAACTCGCGAAAAAAAAAAATGTATGCTTGTACATGACCATATAGAAAACGAGTAAATGCAGGGGAAAATAAAATATCTTTACATAGCAATCGGTGAGAGTATTAAATTTGAATTTTGGTGAAGCATGAATTAGAGCATATGTATATACAACACCATGGTGGTCATGGTATTTTATAATTAAAGAAAAATTTCAAATTATTGAGCGTTTGGAATTTTCGGAAAAAAAAAATCGTCACTGTTCCAAGTGGAGACGTATGCCAGTCGTAACAAACGTGGGGACGACCCACACCCGAGAAAAGGTCTCAAGCCAGGCACAAGATTAAAAACATAAAATTAAGCTCGGATATCTTTGACATGGTACAACCCCAATGGTTTACCCGCTAAGTCTTCCACATTATAAGATACTGAACCAGCTTTCGAACTAATTACTGCTGGTTTGAATTTTGCTGACAATTTGGCGGAGAATTTGTTAACTGCGTCACTCAAAGCGAAGGATCGTATGAATACAGGTTGTCCTACATGAAAAGTACGGTTTGAGCTTCGCAGGTTATAGTGTCGAGCTCCCTTATCATGCGCCACTTTTAAGTAATGAAGAATTGGATCTCGTACTAAGTTCATCCGATCAGGTTTGGACCATCCGTGGACGTCACTGGAATCCTTTCCGCAGAGCAATGCCCGTAATTCATAATCTGAACCATGAAGCGACATATGCTGACCAAAAACTAAATAATGAGGGGAATAATGCAGCGTATCATGAATCGAGTTGCGCAAGGCAGCTGCGATCTCTTGCAGATGCTTGTCCCACTCATTATGTTCGTGATCATCCACATATGACCTAATGGCAGCCAATAGTGTGCGATTCACCCGCTCCGAAGCGTTGCTCTGCGGAGAGTAAACAGGTGTGCGGATGTGCGAAACTCCATATTTAGCTAGCAAATTTTTAAAGAGCTGTGAAATAAACTGTTTGCCATTATCTGAGGTAATAACTTCAGGAACAGAGAATGTCAGGAAAACCTCATTTTCCAAATACGTACACATCAAAGCAGCGGAAGCTTCTCGCAGAGGTTTGATAAATACATACTTGGAGAAATGATCCACAACAATCAATATACATGTATTGCCACGCTTCGATCTCGGATAAGGTCCTAAAAAGTCTACGTATAATTTTTGAAAAGGACGTGTGGACACTACCGCAGCTCCCATAGGTGGACGGGTGGAAAAGTTAACGCCCTTATTCTTTTTGCATTCTTGACATTTCGCCACGTAATCTTTGACCTGACGAGACATTTGAGGCCAGAAAAATTGCCTTTGCAACCGCTCGAGGGTTTTACTACCACCAAGATGTGCAGATGTGGGCGGAATATGAGCTTGCTCAATCAGATTTTCAACAAGAGGAGATGGTACTACCAGACGATAAACGGGAAGATCAGTGTCCAAATATCGCGCACTATACGAAGGATCAATTAACAGTTTGTTATCTTGAATTTTGAAATTGTGTTCGCCGTCTTTTAATTTACGAACTTGGTCTATGTGTGCCACATAAGCAGGATCGTTAAAAGCAGGAGAATTCAAATCAAGATGCAAGACAGGAACAGACTTAGACTTTGGTAAACTATTGATGTCCGCAAATTCTATGGAAGAGACAGGATGAAACCGACCATTTTCAAATTGAGCATTAAGGGACGCAATGTTTTTATTTAGACGAACGTCTTCCTCCGGAGAAGTTTCTTCAGGAAAAGCTCGAGATAAAGTGTCGGGCACTATATTTACCGACCCTTTTCTATACCCAATTTGAAAGTCGAAAGCTTGCAATTTGAGGCTCCACCGGGCTAAGCGCCCCGACAGATCCTTTTGTGACATCAGCCAGCGTAGACTAGCGTGGTCTGTATAAATCACAAAAGGATACCCCTCTACATAAGGCCGGAACTTCTGCACACTGAGTACCGCGGCGTAGCACTCCAACTCGGTCACTGAATAGTTTCGCTGGGCCCCATTAAGTTTATGCGAGATAAACTCAATGGGATGCTCTGCCCCATCAGGATCGGTTTGAAACAAAACGCTACCTACGCCGACAGCACTGGCATCGCACTGTATGTAGAAGGGCTTACTGTAATCGGGGTTAGCTAGCACGGGAGCAGAGGTCAAGGCGGTTTTCAAAGCGACAAAGGAGGATTCCGCAGCAGAGGACCATGGACATTTACCCGATTTGCCTGTAAGATCAGTCAATGGGGCAGCCAAGGTAGCAAAGTTCGGTATGAACCGACGGTACCATCCACACATTCCCAGAAAGCGTCGTATTTGTTTGGTGGTTTTTGGAACGGGAAACTCTGCAATCGCTTTACACTTTTCTGGGTTTGTGCGGAGGCAACCGTGTCCAACCACATAACCCAAATAATTAACTTCTTTAAGGACAAATTGGCTCTTATCCAGATTGATGGTTAACCCAGCGAATTTTAGTAAACCAGCGACTTCTTTTAAAAGGAGGTAATGCTCATCCAGAGTGGCGGATGTGACTAAGAGGTCATCCAGGTACACAAAGACCTTATCGTGCAATCGGTGAGGAATTACTCGGTGCATGAGGCGGCAAAGAGTCTGTGGAGCGTTGCATAACCCAAAGGGCATTACGGTGAACTGATACAAAGGCCGCCCAGGTACCGTAAACGTTGTCTTATCGCGGGATTGTGGGTCGAGAGGTATCTGCCAAAAGGCATCTTTTAAATCAATTGCAGATATAAATCTGGTTTGATCCAAACGACCCAACAATCCGTTGATAAGAGGCAACGGATACGCATCCTTAACGGTGGCCTTGTTCAGTTCTCTAGCATCTAAGCACAGACGAACTTTACCATTAGCCTTACGCACGAGCGTAACTGGAGAGCACCAGGAACTTTGTGATTCCTCGATGACCCCCAAGGACAACATCCGATCCAACTCGTCATACATGAGCTTCTGGACGGCAGGAGACACAGAATAAAATCGCTGTTTCACTGGTTTCGCGGATCCAACATCAATCGAGTGAACTAACAAAGAAGTTTGACCTAGGCCCAATTTAGCGCTCGAAGGAAAGAGTTCTTTGATGCCATTTAACGTATGCTGATCCTCACCGGACAGAAGGTGGAATTTAGACTCAGGAGGGGAATCAGCAAGATCGTTGACATCACTTAAAGAAGAAATACTCAAAGAAGAGACTTTTGGAACAATCCCAAAGCGATTCCAAAAGTCAATTCCAAGGTATAACGGCTGTTCTAATGAAGGCACTAAATATAAGGTAAGGTTATGAGCGAGGTTATTGAATCGGACTATAGCATTTAAATACCCAAGTACTGGCTGTGATTGTCCGCTGGCGGTTTTGATCTTAGTTGGAAAATAATGAATTTTTACAAACGGATTTGATAACAGTTTTTCCGATCCACAACCCAACACGCTTACGCTAGCTCCGCTATCTAAAAGACCTCGGTATGGAACATCATTAACCAAGACTTCGGCATACGGCCGTAGATCATTGGTTTCAGCACCGAGCATGGAAGATATGACGAAAGATCGCATACCCTTCCGCCTTTCCCAATAACGTTTGGAGCGCAGCAAACGGCTAGAATTGCGAGATCGGGCTTGCACCTGAGAAGCAGAGAACAAGCTAGAAACGGGGAATTTTACTAGATGAGAACTAAATGATTTTGTGATTGGTAGTGTTGGAAGAACAGGTTTGACGGAAGGTCTTGAATCTAGGGAAGTTATATCCGAAATCGAAATATCCGGTACTGACGAGAAAAAAGATGACATAGCAGGTAAAGACGAATTAGGTGTAGAATTATAAGGTGACGTATAAGGCATAGAAGCAATAGGTTGGAAGAACGGATTTAGTGAAATGGAGTTCCTAACATTAACTGCTGGGACAGCTCGACATTTTGGCATGGATGGGAGTCCCGCAGAACCCGCACTCACCTGGTTGGAACCAGACGGAACAGGTCCAGATTTGTTTTCGGAGCAAACGGGCTCTACGAAGACTTTCGCTGTTCCGCTGGTCTTCTCCAAGAGAGTGCAGGCCTCTGATGAAGTTCCGGATCCGTGTTGCTGGCCTCATCCTCCAACGCATTCCTTGGGGCTCCAGTATTCTGTGACCCGCGGTTCCCCGATCTCCACTGGCCACTCGATCGGTTTCCCGCACATCTAGGACAATTCGGAGAAATGGTATCAGGTAATCCACAAAGGAAACAGAAATATCGAACCATAGGTTTAGGGCAATATTTAAAGGTGTGTCCAATATCAAGGCAGTTAAAACAGACGAGAGGAGGATTTCCGGTCGCTGCATGGGATACCGCTGGTGGCTTGTTAACTATTGATATTCTGACTGGATTATTTGGTCTGACGACCGGACCCGCTGACGGACCCTGAAGTGCAGCCAACGTATACCCGGTGGAGACATCAGTTGGCGCTACGTCTGGATAAAATCCCGGCAGCCCACTTTCATCAGTTGAATCCACGGATAATTCGGGGACAACACGTCTGGGGAAGGTCGCGGATTCCGGTCGGACCGGACAACGCTTTAAAGTATCTTCCCAAGCAGTACAGCTTTTAATTAGATCCCCTATGGTCGAAAATTGTCGGTCAGTGAGATGGAACTGCAAAACTGGCTTCATGTTAGATAACAACAACTGAATGAATTCTTCGTCCGAATACGGAGTTTGACATTGTAAGGATAAACCCCACATGCAATGGTAAAAATCAAGAAAGTTTTCATTTGGTTGTTGTTTTCTGCTCTCGATAGCACGACGAACTTCAAAAGCGGTACGACGATCCTTGAATCTTTCTACCAGATCTCGTTTTAAGTCTGTCCAGGTAGCACAGGGATTCTGACGACGGTACAGCCAGTACCACTGTAGGGCAACGTCCTTCAACACTGTGCTGACTTCTACTAACAAGGTTTCGGGGCGCAGGCACATCGAAGTGGCAATAACTTCCAATTGGAACAAAAACATGTCCACAGTGATACCAGCCGATAACCCAGAAAAAGAAATACCGCTTCGCCCTAAGGAACGGTAACCAGAAAACCCTTGGGTAGGAGGGGTTAAAGTGCTCGCTGCACCATACGGACGAGGAAAAAAATCAGAGCGCTGACCATGAAACGTACTATTATGTAAGGTATCTGGCTGGTTGGAAATGAAAGCGCCATCGGTGGGGATAGCATGCTCCAGAGATGAACGCCCTTTCGGAACATGACTACCCCCAAAAGTAGGTACGGGTGGTGATCGAGGTAAAGGATCCTCTGGCCTACCGGGTGGAGCGAGTCCACCGGACGGAGTGGCACTAGTTATAGTCCGCAGCTGATCGGATAACATAGTGATTTGATGCTGCAAAGCAGCGACATGTGCCGACGAATCCGGTATATTTTGTGATTGGTGAACGGCATGATCAGGTGAAAATGAAACGGCCAAGCCACCTGCCGGATTTCTGGTGGGTTCCGAAACTTGAACGAGATTTTCTTCAGGAGCTTTCTCAATTACTATAGTTTTGGCGGTCTCAAGCGAAGTATTCAGTAGATTTTCATTTTCCAAATACGACTCCAACGCGGTCATCAAAGGGACACAAGCATTTAATTGTTTTTGGGCCTCCCCGCCATAAGTTGGTGACGATATCGCACGCTCCAACCGTCCTCTCACATGCCAAAGTTTGGAACAGATTTTCCTGGCAGCTATAGGTTGCTTTTCAACGTTGAAGTTTGGTAGCGTGGCGATATCCTCCTTGAACTGCATCAATCGATCATGGCAATGAACAATTTCTCGTTGCGGGTTTTGGCAGGCTCTCGTATGCATCCGGGCAGGTGCTAGGGTTTGACCTTCGCGTTCAGACTTTAGTAACGATTGCAACTTTTCCAGGGCCTGTGAATCCTGAGAGGAAAGTCCTCGCACCTCCCATTCCACCTCAAGTTCACTACCGTTTAGGTGTAAAATATCCATTTTCTTTACTCGAAATTACTCAAAATTAATTTATAAAGGTAAGGACAAGTTTACACTGTATCGGCCGCGCCGAAATTGATATATAAGAAAAATATATGTAAGGTTATATTCGGTGACAACTAAGTATTCTCGTATAGGGAAAAAAAAATTCAACTTATTTTTAGAATTAACGTAAGACCCACAACCAATGAAATAATAAGGTAAATAAGAAATTACTAACTAAAGAAGATGGGAAATAATGAATAACCCCTTAACCAAGAAATACTAATATATGTATTAACTAAATAAATCTATTTATCAAACAAAACCCGAAAATACTATAGGCTAGCAAAAAAATTAAAAGAAATGAAGCTTGTAATCCCGCAAAATCAAAAAAAATCAAACTGTTAAACTCAACGAAAGCTGGTAACTAAAAAAATTAAATGTGTGTAGGTATCTCGTAGAAACTAAAGGTGAATTTAGAAAGTAAAAAAATTAACCCAAAAATTTTTTTTCAAAAACCCAAAAATTTGCGATTGTAACTGAAGTATCTAGGGAAATATAAAATAACATTTACCCAAGCCAAAATAAATTATGCTACAAACACTAGAGATATTTATTTTTTTTTTAATCATTTATATTTATTAACAAAGCTCAAAAAATAGTGTTAGTATCGTAGATGCACTATAAATATTCTTAATCAAAAATAATTTTTCTAAAACAAAAATTTATCAATTACCTCAATTTAGCAAAAAAAAGAATTTAAATGAATTGATTCACAAAATTAAAACCACTTAGCCAAAATCCAACGTCAACCAATGAAACCAAATTAACTTTTATTAATGAACAAAAAAAAAATTAAATTTATTTAAATAAATCCGAAAAATTAAATTAGAACTACACTAATAACGTGGACATCCACAAGTCGGGAAGCGTGAGGAGCTACGAGAATATTATTACTGTCATACAGACTCACTCGCGTCAAGGTTTGACTGCCGCTCACTCAAACGCTGATCAAACAACCGCACTTGGGGAATTATCACACGATGATTCAATGGCGTTCATTTAATTTTGAAATAATTTCGTAACAAAAAATGTATATATAAACAAAAATTCGATTAAAATAAAAAATAAATTGGCTTAATCCATTAACGAGCGTCAGACTAATTAATTATAAAGGAATCAATAAGAAATAAAGAAAAGAAAAATAACGAAGTAATAAAAATGAAGTTCTCGCAAACAACGCAGAGTGAAAGTGAAATCAAGAAAAGTACAAGAGGAGTTGATCGAATGATGTTTGGTGCGGCCATGCGTTGGGCCGGTGGTAAAATAATAATAAGTAATAATAAAAATAAAATGGTATCCTCCCCCGTTGGCCTCACAGTCGCACTCTTAGAGCTCCACCATGAGACGCGGGGTACTGTTAAATAAAATAATAATACCGCTGAGGTCCAATAATTTTAATTAAAGAAGATAACAAAAATAAGAAAATTAACAAAAGAATGAACTAAGGATGTGCCATTGACCAATGAGACCACGAACTGTCCAATCAACACCACATTGGTGGAAACAACAAGTTCGCGATCTCAATGCTCATGGCACACGGAACCAACATGACAAACGATCCAGCGAGGTCGAATGACTCGAAGTCAGAACTCGCTTGGATCGCTCCCCATGAAGGTAGTTGGACCAAAATAAATTTAATTGAAAAAAAAATTTGAAGTTAATTACTTAAGGGTACGTAGATCTGCAAATAGAAAATAAAAATTTGAAAAAGCTAAACTCAGAACAAAGGAAGAATGAGTCTAACCACAATCTAACGCCACATGGCGGAAATGGTAGACCCAATCAACCGATGAGCTGAGAATAGGGATTGACACTCACAACTGTATGTAATCAAACAGCTTACGCTGGTTACAATACAGATGCGGTGTCAACCGGACAAGGGAAACATTGATGTGAGCATCCGTACAGATCAAACAACGCAAGAGTTGGACTTTGTACGTGACGCTCTCAACAAGTTTAAAAAAAATCTGAAAAACTAAAAGACGAAAATTTAATTTATTTTAGCCGAAAGTTTGGGCGCCACTGTAACGCAATCCCCAAGGGATTACGTTAACAGACATGAGAGTAGTGGTCTGATGCGGTATAGTAGCTGGCTAGAGCTCACGGTGCGGCGTGGGGATTCTCAGACATACACTCATGCTTGAATAACCGCATGAAAATAAAATTGGAGGGACAAATGGAAATTAAAAATTAAGTTGCCACGGCCTCAGCGGCAAAAAAAAAATGATAAGCTGGGAGTGATCGTTTCGGAGTGACCGTCTCAATCCCAGGCGACTACCGCCGTGACTGCCACACGGGCCTCCCCTCATCGGCCCGCCTACTGGGATGCTGTTTCCCAGTCGCGACGGCTCCCGATGCCATTTATGAAGGAGGGACGCCCGCATGACAATCCCAGCGACAATCCCCCGGAACGAGACCGTCACCCCGACGCGATCAACTCATGTGGCGTGCCGCCCTCCAGCACAGCCTGTCCTGGAGGAACGAACGGCACGCACGGAAAAGGGTGGAAAAAGGCCGACCCTTCGCATGACCACACCCCACATCATCCGATCAATTATTTATTTACACGCACATGGTGCGGCGTAGCACACTACCGTAAGAAATTCAAAGAAAAGATTTTAAGTTATGGCAAAAGAGAAGAATTTAAAATTAGGCTAAAACTGATGAATGATAAATTACGTTAAAACTGATTCTACGTTAATGTTAAATTTCACTTTCACTATCACTGTTTTTTTTTAAAGAAAATTAAGGAAAACACAAAAATACCTGAAAAAAAATGAACCGTTATGGGGTCGAACCACACCCCAAAAAACGGACAACCGAGCAGAAGTGAAGCGAGAAAAGAACGGAAATTCCAAACGCAATCAATAAAAAAGAATGACGGAAAAAGAAGAAAACGCGTGATAATTGCTTTGTGTGGGGTCCCCACCTAATCGGTGTACCACCACGAATCGCAGGTTTGACCGCAAAATAAGTATATAATATATAGAAAAAAAATAATAAGCGGAGGAAAAACAACTGTTACAATTTAAACTTTACAGATTGTGTTAGTTCCGCTATTGGCGTACCTTTTTTTTTCTTACCCACCTTGGCCCGTCCGACCACACACCAAACAGCGCCGACGCAGGATCCCCCTCAAAAAAATTGATTGCCAGCCCTCCCGGACGGGAATATGGCCTTATTTAGATCCGTCCGATCCAAACGCACAAAAAAAAATCGCAAATCACGTCAATTAACCTCGCTCTTAATTAGATTTAGGTTACACCGAAAACAATATTCAAAAGAAATAATTCACAAAAAAAAATCTTATACAAAATTGTTTGTGGATTGCTTACAAAGTCTAGAGATTTTTTTTTTTTTTTTTTTTTGTTTTTGGTTTTCTTTTAATTTTTTTTGTTTTTTTTTTTTATTATCAATGATTTAAATTTCACAAAAAAATTTTACGCCATAATAAAGCGTTATTATACATAAATATATATAAACCATTTAACAATATGCCACTCAAAAACACAAGTTTATCCAGGAAAAAAGGTTAATATATCAAAAAAAAAAATTTTTTTTTTCACAGTTATAAAGTCCGAAACTTTAATTTTATATCAAATTGATTTTATTTTATTTTTTTTTTATTTTATTTATTTATTTAATATTTTTACAAAAAAAACTCTACTCTCGAACAATTTTGATATAAACAAATAAACGAGAGTTTACACAACTTTAGATATATAAAAATTTTTATTCAAAAATAAATAGCCACTCGGCACCCAAAAGAAATTTATTTTTATAATCAAAAAAATACTTTGATCCACTGTCCGTATTTCAAACAAGACTTATTCATTCGAAAAATAGAACTAGACTCCCTCAAACAACAAAAATATTTTACATCAAACACCCAAAAATCAATAAATTTTTCCCCCTCTTATTCTTCTTCGCGTCGCTGTTCGTCACATTCGCTGCATCTGTGCGCATGTTCATTATTTTATTTTTTTTTTATCTTTTATTATGGTAAACTCTTTATTCATGTTTATGTTTTTTTTTTTTTTATGTACACACATACAGCGAATGAGACCAACAACGACGACGAACATCTGTATATACTTAGTTGCACGGCTGCCTCGGCTCCATGTCTGATACACCGATCGGCTTTCATCCCCACCCAAAGCAAATATCACGCGTTGACTTAAGCCAATGATATAAAAATGGAATATTCGAGATTGAACATTTTAGCATCATAAATATTCCATCTCATACTACCTAATACATGTACACATACCAACTCGCGAAAAAAAAAAATGTATGCTTGTACATGACCATATAGAAAACGAGTAAATGCAGGGGAAAATAAAATATCTTTACATAGCAATCGGTGAGAGTATTAAATTTGAATTTTGGTGAAGCATGAATTAGAGCATATGTATATACAACACCATGGTGGTCATGGTATTTTATAATTAAAGAAAAATTTCAAATTATTGAGCGTTTGGAATTTTCGGAAAAAAAAAATCGTCACTGTTCCAAGTGGAGACGTATGCCAGTCGTAACAAATTATTAATTATTAATTATTAATTATTAATTATTAATTATTAATTATTAATTATTAATTATTAATTATTAATTATTAATTATTAATTATTAATTATTAATTATTAATTATTAATTATTAATTATTAATTATTAATTATTAATTATTAATTATTAATTATTAATTATTAATTATTAATTATTAATTATTAATTATTAATTATTAATTATTAATTATTAATTATTAATTATTAATTATTAATTATTAATTATTAATTATTAATTATTAATTATTAATTATTAATTATTAATTATTAATTATTAATTATTAATTATTAATTATTAATTATTAATTATTAATTATTAATTATTAATTATTAATTATTAATTATTAATTATTAATTATTAATTAATTATTATTTATTATTAATTATTAATTATTAATTATTAATTATTTATTATTAATTATTTATTATTAATTATTAATTATTAATTATTAATTATTTATTATTAATTATTAATTATTAATTATTAATTATTAATTATTAATTATTAATTATTAATTATTAATTATTAATTATTAATTATTAATTATTAATTATTAATTATTAATTATTAATTATTAATTATTAATTATTAATTATTAATTATTAATTATTAATTATTAATTATTAATTATTAATTATTAATTATTAATTATTAATTATTAATTATTAATTATTAATTATTAATTATTAATTATTAATTATTAATTATTAATTATTAATTATTAATTATTAATTATTAATTATTAATTATTAATTATTAATTATTAATTATTAATTATTAATTATTAATTATTTATTATTAATTATTAATTATTAATTATTAATTATTAATTATTAATTATTTATTATTAATTATTTATTATTAATTATTAATTATTAATTATTAATTATTTATTATTAATTATTAATTATTAATTATTAATTATTAATTATTAATTATTAATTATTAATTATTAATTATTAATTATTAATTATTTATTATTAATTATTAATTATTAATTATTAATTATTAATTATTAATTATTTATTATTAATTATTAATTATTAATTATTAATTATTAATTATTAATTATTAATTATTAATTATTAATTATTAATTATTAATTATTAATTATTAATTATTAATTATTAATTATTAATTATTAATTATTAATTATTAATTATTAATTATTAATTATTAATTATTCCCGTGTGGGGTTGGCTAGTTCCCCCATCGGGTGCCTCCCCAGGTGGCGGATAGGGGACAGCCCGCCAGATATGGCAGGTACCGGGAAATCAAATACTCGGGGTGGACCAAAAGCTAGCACACCCAAGCTAAGGTGACACTACATGCGCCGACAGCTGCGTGGCTAAGGGGGTGCTTAGTCGTTAGCATGTGAACTCCGAATTTGGCGACATTCGGTTTAAACCCATAGCCTTCCTATGATAACGCAGAGCTCTGTCATAGGTGACCGTTTTTTCTCGTGCTACTCGTGGGATTAGAAATGAATAAAGACAAACAAATAATTAGCGGAAATGAGAACGATGCTTCTCGAATAGCATCACAAGAAGCAGCAAGCTCCATGAATTTACATGGCGAAATGGTGGATTTAACCAGTATGGATGAAACCGTCTTTGGAAGGAGCGGATTGGTACAGAGGACCCCTCCACCTAATAAAACGGAAACGGAAGTAAACTCAGGGAACACAGGGAAGGGGAATGATGCTCTACCGAGCAGTGATGAGATGCCAGTAACGGAACGGCCTTGCACTCCGGTGAACTGGACGGAGCAGGAAGAGCTGCTGCAGAGGGGCAAGAGCATCATCAGCAAGATGAAGGCTGCAACCAGACGGCAAACAAATGTCTCCAATGACATTAAAGTGGGACTGGTCGAACTTCAAGAGCTGTTTAGCGCCATGGCACATGGTATCTATATACAGAGG
>CATQIW010000207.1:10000-26217 GCA_958295665.1 Tipula vernalis | reverse complement strand
TACCGAATTTCAATATTATAACGTATCTCGTTCCGATTATACGGCTGTTTATATATTCCCATAGCGCTTGGTATAAGAAAATATACGTTTCTTCTACAACTTGCCGTGTTTCTTAACCGATTGAAGTGAAATTTAGTATGCAAGTTTATATTGGCCCAAAAATAGCGTGCACGGAATTTCAATATTATAACGTATCTCGTTCCAATTATACGACTGTTTATATATTCCCATAGTGCTTGGTATAAGAAAATATACGTTTCTACTACAACTTGCCGTGTTTCTTAACCGATTGAAGTGAAATTTAGTATGCAAGTTTATATTGGCCCATAAATAGCGTGTACCGAATTTCAATATTATAACGTATCTCGTTCCGATTATACGGCTTTTTATGTATTCCCGTAGTGCTTGGTATAAGAAAATATACGTTTCTTCTACAACTTGCCGTGTTTCTTAACCGATTGAAGTGAAATTTAGTATGCAAGTTTATATTGGCCCACAAATAGCGTGTACCGAATTTCAATATTATAACGTAACTCGTTCCGATTATACGGCTGTTTATGTATTCCCGTAGTGCTTGGTATGAGAAAATAAACGTTTCTTCTACAACTTGCCGTGTTTCTTAACCGATTGAAATGAAATTTAGTATGCAAGTTTATATTGGCCCACAAATAGCGTGTACCGAATTTCAATATTATAACGTATCTCGTTCCGATTATACGGCTGTTTATATATTCCCATAGCGCTTGGTATTATAAAATATACGTTTCTTCTACAACTTGCCGTGTTTCTTAACCGATTGAAGTGAAATTTAGTATGCAAGTTTATATTGGCCCAAAAATAGCGTGTACCGAATTTCAATATTATAACGTAACTCGTTCCGATTATACGGCTGTTTATGTATTCCCGTAGTGCTTGGTATGAGAAAATATACGTTTCTTCTACAACTTGCCGTGTTTCTTAACCGATTGAAGTGAAATTTAGTATGCAAGTTTATATTGGCCCACAAATAGCGTGTACCAAATTTCAATATTATAACTTATCTCGTTCCGATTATACGGCAGTTTATATATTCCCATAGTGCTTGGTATAAGAAAATATACGTTTCTTCTACAACTTGCCGTGTTTCTTAACCGATTGAAGTGAAATTTAGTATGCAAGTTTATATTGGCCCAAAAATAGCGTGTACCGAATTTCAATATTATAACCTATCTCGTTCCGATTATACGGCTGTTTATATATTCCCATAGCGCTTGGTATAAGAAAATACACGTTTCTTCTACAACTTGCCGTGTTTCTTAACCGATTGAAGTGAAATTTAGTATGCAAGTTTATATTGGCCCAAAAATAGCGTGTACCGAATTTCAATATTATAACGTATCTCGTTCCGATTATACGGCTGTTTATATATTCCCATAGCGCTTGGTATAAGAAAATATACGTTTCTTCTACAACTTGCCGTGTTTCTTAACCGATTGAAATGAAATTTAGTATGCAAGTTTATATTGGCCCACAAATAGCGTGCACGGAATTTCAATATTATAACGTATCTCGTTCCGATTATACGGCTGTTTATATATTCCCATAGCGCTTGGTATAAGAAAATATACGTTTCTTCTACAACTTGCCGTGTTTCTTAACCGATTAAAGTGAAATTTAGTATGCAAGTTTATATTGGCCCATAAATAGCGTGTACCGAATTTCAATATTATAACGTATCTCGTTCCGATTATACGGCTGTTTATGTATTCCCGTAGTGCTTGGTATAAGAAAATATACGTTTCTTCTACAACTTGCCGTGTTTCTTAACCGATTGAAATGAAATTTAGTATGCAAGTTTATATTGGCCCAAAAATAGCGTGTACCGAATTTCAATATTATAACGTATCTCGTTCCGATTATACGGCTGTTTATATATTCCCATAGCGCTTGGTATAAGAAAATATACGTTTCTTCTACAACTTGCCGTGTTTCTTAACCGATTGAAGTGAAATTTAGTATGCAAGTTTATATTGGCCCAAAAATAGCGTGTACCGAATTTCAATATTATAACGTATCTCGTTCCGATTATACGGCTGTTTATATATTCCCATAGCGCTTGGTATAAGAAAATATACGTTTCTTCTACAACTTCCCGTGTTTCTTAACCGATTTAAGTGAAATTTAGTATGCAAGTTTATATTGGCCCAAAAATAGCGTGCACGGAATTTCAATATTATAACGTATCTCGTTCCGATTATACGGCTGTTTATGTATTCCCATAGCGCTTGGTATAAGAAAATATACGTTTCTACTACAACTTGCCGTGTTTCTTAACCGATTGAAGTGAAATTTAGTATGCAAGTTTATATTGGCCCATAAATAGCGTGTACCGAATTTCAATATTATAACGTATCTCGTTCCGATTATACGGCTTTTTATGTATTCCCGTAGTGCTTGGTATGAGAAAATATACGTTTCTTCTACAACTTGCCGTGTTTCTTAACCGATTGAAATGAAATTTAGTATGCAAGTTTATATTGGCCCACAAATAGCGTGTACCGATTTTCAATATTATAACGTAACTCGTTCCGATTATACGGCTGTTTATGTATTCCCGTAGTGCTTGGTATGAGAAAATAAACGTTTCTTCTACAACTTGCCGTGTTTCTTAACCGATTGAAGTGAAATTTAGTATGCAAGTTTATATTGGCCCACAAATAGTGTGTACCGAATTTCAATATTATAAAGTATCTCGTTCCGATTATACGGCTGTTTATATATTCCCATAGCGCTTGGTATAAGAAAATATACGTTTCTTCTACAACTTGCCGTGTTTCTTAACCGATTGAAGTGAAATTTAGTATGCAAGTTTATATTGGCCCAAAAATAGCGTGTACCAAATTTCAATATTATAACGTAACTCGTTCCGATTATACGGCTGTTTATGTATTCCCGTAGTGCTTGGTATGAGAAAATATACGTTTCTTCTACAACTTGCCGTGTTTCTTAACCGATTGAAATAAAATTTAGTATGCAAGTTTATATTGGCCCACAAATAGCGTGTACCAAATTTCAATATTATAACTTATCTCGTTCCGATTATACGGCAGTTTATATATTCCCATAGTGCTTGGTATAAGAAAATATACGTTTCTTCTACAACTTGCCGTGTTTCTTAACCGATTGAAGTGAAATTTAGTATGCAAGTTTATATTGGCCCACAAATAGCGTGTACCGATTTTCAATATTATAACGTATCTCGTTCCGATTATACGGCTGTTTATATATTCCCATAGCGCTTGGTATAAGAAAATATACGTTCCTTCTACAACTTGCCGTGTTTCTTAACCGATTGAAGTGAAATTTAGTATGCAAGTTTATATCGGCCCACGAATAGCGTGTACCGAATTTCAATATTATAACTTATCTCGTTCCGATTATACGGCTGTTTATGTATTCCCGTAGTGCTTGGTATAAGAAAATATACGTTTCTTCTACAACTTGCCGTGTTTCTTAACCGATTGAAGTGAAATTTAGTATGCAAGTTTATATTGGCCCAAAAATAGCGTGTACCGAATTTCAATATTATAACGTATCTCGTTCCGATTATACGGCTGTTTATATATTCCCATAGCGCTTGGTATAAGAAAATATACGTTTCTTCTACAACTTGCCGTGTTTCTTAACCGATTGAAGTGAAATTTAGTATGCAAGTTTATATTGGCCCAAAAATAGCTTGTACCGAATTTCAATATTATAACGTATCTCGTTCCGATTATACGGCTGTTTATATATTCCCATAGCGCTTGGTATAAGAAAATATACGTTTCTTCTACAACTTGCCGTGTTTCTTAACCGATTGAAATGAAATTTAGTATGCTAGTTTATATTGGCCCACAAATAGCGTGTACCGAATTTCAATATTATAACGTATCTCGTTCCGATTGTACGGCTGTTTATATATTCCCATAGCGCTTGGTATAAGAAAATATACGTTTCTTCTACAACTTGCCGTGTTTCTTAACCGATTGAAATGAAATTTAGTATGCAAGTTTATATTTGCCCAAAAATAGCGTGCACGGAATTTCAATATTATAACATATCTCGTTCCGATTATACGGCTGTTTATGTATTCCCGTAGTGCTTGGTATAAGAAAATATACGTTTCTTCTACAACTTGCCGTGTTTCTTAACCGATTGAAGTGAAATTTAGTATGCAAGTTTATATTGGCCCACAAATAGCGTGTACCAAATTTCAATATTATAACGTATCTCGTTCCGATTATACGGCTGTTTATGTATTCCCGTAGTGCTTGGTGTAAGAAAATATACGTTTCTTCTACAACTTTCCGTGTTTCTTAACCGATTAAAGTGAAATTTAGTATGCAAGTTTATATTGGCCCACAAATAGCGTGTACCGAATTTCAATATTATAACGTATCTCGTTCCGATTATACGGCTGTTTATATATTCCCATAGCGCTTGGTATAAGAAAATATACGTTTCTTCTACAACTTGCCGTGTTTCTTAACCGATTAAAGTGAAATTTAGTATGCAAGTTTATATTGGCCCATAAATAGCGTGTACCGAATTTCAATATTATAACGTATTTCGTTCCGATTATACGGCTGTTTATGTATTCCCGTAGTGCTTGGTATAAGAAAATATACGTTTCTTCTACAACTTGCCGTGTTTCTTAACCGATTGAAGTGAAATTTAGTATGCAAGTTTATATTGGCCCAAAAATAGCGTGTACCGAATTTCAATATTATAACGTATCTCGTTCCGATTATACGGCTGTTTATATATTCCCATAGCGCTTGGTATAAGAAAATATACGTTTCTTCTACAACTTGCCGTGTTTCTTAACCGATTGAAGTGAAATTTAGTATGCAAGTTTATATTGGCCCAAAAATAGCGTGTACCGAATTTCAATATTATAACGTATCTCGTTCCGATTATACGGCTGTTTATGTATTCCCGTAGTGCTTGGTGTAAGAAAATATACGTTTCTTCTACAACTTTCCGTGTTTCTTAACCGATTAAAGTGAAATTTAGTATGCAAGTTTATATTGGCCCACAAATAGCGTGTACCGAATTTCAATATTATAACGTATCTCGTTCCGATTATACGGCTGTTTATATATTCCCATAGCGCTTGGTATAAGAAAATATACGTTTCTTCTACAACTTGCCGTGTTTCTTAACCGATTAAAGTGAAATTTAGTATGCAAGTTTATATTGGCCCATAAATAGCGTGTACCGAATTTCAATATTATAACGTATCTCGTTCCGATTATACGGCTGTTTATGTATTCCCGTAGTGCTTGGTATAAGAAAATATACGTTTCTTCTACAACTTGCCGTGTTTCTTAACCGATTGAAGTGAAATTTAGTATGCAAGTTTATATTGGCCCAAAAATAGCGTGTACCGAATTTCAATATTATAACGTATCTCGTTCCGATTATACGGCTGTTTATATATTCCCATAGCGCTTGGTATAAGAAAATATACGTTTCTTCTACAACTTGCCGTGTTTCTTAACCGATTGAAGTGAAATTTAGTATGCAAGTTTATATTGGCCCAAAAATAGCGTGTACCGAATTTCAATATTATAACGTATCTCGTTCCGATTATACGGCTGTTTATATATTCCCATAGCGCTTGGTATAAGAAAATATACGTTTCTTCTACAACTTGCCGTGTTTCTTAACCGATTGAAATGAAATTTAGTATGCAAGTTTATATTGGCCCAAAAATAGCGTGCACGGAATTTCAATATTATAACGTATCTCGTTCCGATTATACGGCTGTTTATATATTCCCATAGTGCTTGGTATAAGAAAATATACGTTTCTACTACAACTTGCCGTGTTTCTCAACCGATTAAAGTGAAATTTAGTATGCAAGTTTATATTGGCCCAAAAATAGCGTGTACCGAATTTCAATATTATAACGTATCTCGTTCCTATTATACGGCTGTTTATATATTCCCATAGCGCTTGGTATAAGAAAATATACATTTCTTCTACAACTTGCCGTGTTTCTTAACCGATTGAAGTGAAATTTAGTATGCAAGTTTATATTGCCCCAAAAATAGCGTGTACCGAATTTCAATATTATAACGTATCTCGTTCCGATTATACGGTTGTTTATATATTCCCATAGCGCTTGGTATAAGAAAATATACGTTTCTTCTACAACTTGCCGTGTTTCTTAACCGATTGAAGTGAAATTTAGTACGCAAGTTTATATTGGCCCAAAAATAGCGTGTACTGAATTTCAATATTATAACGTATCTCGTTCCGATTATACGGCTGTTTATATATTCCCATAGCGCTTGGTATAAGAAAATATACGTTTCTTCTACAACTTGCCGTGTTTCTTAACCGATTGAAGTGAAATTTAGTATGCAAGTTTATATTGGCCCAAAAATAGCGTGTACCGAATTTCAATATTATAACGTATCTCGTTCCGATTATACGGCTGTTTATATATTCCCATAGCGCTTGGTATAAGAAAATATACGTTTCTTCTACAACTTGCCGTGTTTCTTAACCGATTGAAATGAAATTTAGTATGCAAGTTTATATTGGCCCAAAAATAGCGTGCACGGAATTTCAATATTATAACGTATCTCGTTCCGATTATACGGCTGTTTATATATTCCCATAGCGCTTGGTATAAGAAAATATACGTTTCTTCTACAACTTGCCGTGTTTCTTAACCGATTGAAGTGAAATTTAGTATGCAAGTTTATATTGGCCCAAAAATAGCGTGTACCGAATTTCAATATTATAACGTATCTCGTTCCGATTATACGGCTGTTTATGTATTCCCGTAGTGCTTGGTGTAAGAAAATATACGTTTCTTCTACAACTTGCCGTGTTTCTTAACCGATTAAAGTGAAATTTAGTATGCAAGTTTATATTGGCCCACAAATAGCGTGTACCGAATTTCAATATTATAACGTATCTCGTTCCGATTATACGGCTGTTTATTTATTCCCATAGCGCTTGGTATAAGAAAATATACGTTTCTTCTACAACTTGCCGTGTTTCTTAACCGATTAAAGTGAAATTTAGTATGCAAGTTTATATTGGCCCAAAAATAGCGTGTACCGAATTTCAATATTATAACGTATCTCGTTCCGATTATACGGCTGTTTATATATTCCCATAGCGCTTGGTATAAGAAAATATACGTTTCTTCTACAACTTGCCGTGTTTCTTAACCGATTGAAGTGAAATTTAGTATGCAAGTTTATATTGGCCCACAAATAGCGTGTACCGAATTTCAATATTATAACGTAACTCGTTCCGATTATACGGCTGTTTATATATTCCCATAGCGCTTGGTATAAGAAAATATACGTTTCTTCTACAACTTGCCGTGTTTCTTAACCGATTGAAGTGAAATTTAGTATGCAAGTTTATATTGGCCCAAGAATAGCGTGTACCGAATTTCAATATTATAACGTATCTCGTTCCGATTATACGGCTGTTTATATATTCCCATAGCGCTTGGTATAAGAAAATATACGTTTCTTCTACAACTTGCCGTGTTTCTTAACCGATTGAAGTGAAATTTAGTATGCAAGTTTATAGTGGCCCACAAATAGCGTGTACCGAATTTCAATATTATAAAGTATCTCGTTCCGATTATACGGCTGTTTATATATTCCCATAGCGCTTGGTATAAGAAAATATACGTTTCTTCTACAACTTGCCGTGTTTCTTAACCGATTGAAGTGAAATTTAGTATGCAAGTTTATATTGGCCCAAAAATAGCGTGTACAAAATTTCAATATTATAACGTAACTCGTTCCGATTATACGGCTGTTTATGTATTCCCGTAGTGCTTGGTATGAGAAAATATACGTTTCTTCTACAACTTGCCGTGTTTCTCAACCGATTGAAGTGAAATTTAGTATGCAAGTTTATATTGGCCCACAAATAGCGTGTACCGAATTTCAATATTATAACGTATCTCGTTCTGATTATACGGCTGTTTATATATTCCCATAGCGCTTGGTATAAGAAAATATACGTTTCTTCTACAACTTGCCGTGTTTCTTAACCGATTGAAGTGAAATTTAGTATGCAAGTTTATATTGGCCCAAGAATAGCGTGTACCGAATTTCAATATTATAACGTATCTCGTTCCGATTATACGGCTGTTTATATATTCCCATAGCGCTTGGTATAAGAAAATATACGTTTCTTCTACAACTTGCCGTGTTTCTTAACCGATTGTAGTGAAATTTAGTATGCAAGTTTATATTGGCCCAAAAATAGCGTGTACCGAATTTCAATATTATAACGTATCTCGTTCCGATTATACGGCTGTTTATGTATTCCCGTAGTGCTTGGTGTAAGAAAATATACGTTTCTTCTACAACTTGCCGTGTTTCTCAACCGATTAAAGTGAAATTTAGTATGCAAGTTTATATTGGCCCACAAATAGCGTGTACCGAATTTCAATATTATAACGTATCTCGTTCCGATTATACGGCTGTTTATTTATTCCCATAGCGCTTGGTATAAGAAAATATACGTTTCTTCTACAACTTGCCGTGTTTCTTAACCGATTGAAGTGAAATTTAGTATGCAAGTTTATATTGGCCCAAGAATAGCGTGTACCGAATTTCAATATTATAACGTATCTCGTTCCGATTATACGGCTGTTTATATATTCCCATAGCGCTTGGTATAAGAAAATATACGTTTCTTCTACAACTTGCCGTGTTTCTTAACCGATTGAAGTGAAATTTAGTATGCAAGTTTATAGTGGCCCACAAATAGCGTGTACCGAATTTCAATATTATAAAGTGTCTCGTTCCGATTATACGGCTGTTTATATATTCCCATAGCGCTTGGTATAAGAAAATATACGTTTCTTCTACAACTTGCCGTGTTTCTTAACCGATTGAAGTGAAATTTAGTATGCAAGTTTATATTGGCCCAAAAATAGCGTGTACAAAATTTCAATATTATAACGTAACTCGTTCCGATTATACGGCTGTTTATGTATTCCCGTAGTGCTTGGTATGAGAAAATATACGTTTCTTCTACAACTTGCCGTGTTTCTCAACCGATTGAAGTGAAATTTAGTATGCAAGTTTATATTGGCCCAAAAATAGCGTGTACCGAATTTCAATATTATAACGTATCTCGTTCCGATTATACGGCAGTTTATATATTCCCATAGTGCTTGGTATAAGAAAATATACGTTTCTTCTACAACTTGCCGTGTTTCTTAACCGATTGAAGTGAAATTTAGTATGCAAGTTTATATTGGCCCACAAATAGCGTGTACCGAATTTCAATATTATAACGTATCTCGTTCTGATTATACGGCTGTTTATATATTCCCATAGCGCTTGGTATAAGAAAATATACGTTTCTTCTACAACTTGCCGTGTTTCTTAACCGATTGAAGTGAAATTTAGTATGCAAGTTTATATCGGCCCACGAATAGCGTGTACCGAATTTCAATATTATAACTTATCTCGTTCCGATTATACGGCTGTTTATGTATTCCCGTAGTGCTTGGTATAAGAAAATATACGTTTCTTCTACAACTTGCCGTGTTTCTTAACCGATTGAAGTGAAATTTAGTACGCAAGTTTATATTGGCCCACAAATAGCGTGCACCGAATTTCAATATTATAACGTATCTCGTTCCGATTATACGGCTGTTTATATATTCCCGTAGTGCTTGGTATAAGAAAATATACGTTTCTTCTACAACTTGCCGTGTTTCTTAACCGATTGTAGTGAAATTTAGTATGCAAGTTTATATTGGCCCACAAATAGCGTGTATCAAATTTCAATATTATAACGTATCTCATTCCGATTATACGGCTGTTTATGTATTCCCGTAGTGCTTGGTATAAGAAAATATACGTTTCTTCTACAACTTGCCGTGTTTCTTAACCGATTGAAGTGAAATTTAGTATGCAAGTTTATATTGGCCCAAAAATAGCGTGTACCGAATTTCAATATTATAACGTATCTCGTTCCGATTATACGGCTGTTTATATATTCCCATAGCGCTTGGTATAAGAAAATATACGTTTCTTCTACAACTTGCCGTGTTTCTTAACCGATTGAAGTGAAATTTAGTATGCAAGTTTATATTGGCCCACAAATAGCGTGCACCGAATTTCAATATTATAACGTATCTCGTTCCGATTATACGGCTGTTTATATATTCCCGTAGTGCTTGGTATAAGAAAATATACGTTTCTTCTACAACTTGCCGTGTTTCTTAACCGATTGTAGTGAAATTTAGTATGCAAGTTTATATTGGCCCACAAATAGCGTGTATTAAATTTCAATATTATAACGTATCTCGTTCCGATTATACGGCTGTTTATGTATTCCCGTAGTGCTTGGTATAAGAAAATATACGTTTCTTCTACAACTTGCCGTGTTTCTTAACCGATTGAAGTGAAATTTAGTATGCAAGTTTATATTGGCCCACAAATAGCGTGTACCAAATTTCAATATTATAACGTATATCGTTCCGATTATACGGCAGTTTATATATTCCCATAGTGCTTGGTATAAGAAAATATACGTTTCTTCTACAACTTGCCGTGTTTCTAAACCGATTGAAGTGAAATTTAGTATGCAAGTTTATATTGGCCCACAAATAGCGTGTACCGAATTTTAATATTATAACGTAACTCGTTCCGATTATACGGCTGTTTATATATTCCCGTAGTGCTTGGTATAAGAAAATATACGTTTCTTCTACAACTTGCCGTGTTTCTTAACCGATTGAAGTAAAATTTAGTATGCAAGTTTATATTGGCCCACAAATAGCGTGTACCAAATTTCAATATTATAACGTATCTCGTTCCGATTATACGGCTGTTTATGTATTCCCGTAGTGCTTGGTATAAGAAAATATACGTTTCTTCTACAACTTGCCGTGTTTCTTAACCGATTGAAGTGAAATTTAGTATGCAAGTTTATATTGGCCCACAAATAGCGTGTACCGAATTTCAATATTATAACGTATCTCGTTCCGATTATACGGCTGTTTATGTATTCCCATAGCGCTTGGTATAAGAAAATATACGTTTCTTCTACAACTTGCCGTGTTTCTTAACCGATTGTAGTGAAATTTAGTATGCAAGTTTATATTGGCCCAAGAATAGCGTGTACCGAATTTCAATATTATAACGTATCTCGTTCCGATTATACGGCTGTTTATATATTCCCATAGCGCTTGGTATAAGAAAATATACGTTTCTTCTACAACTTGCCGTGTTTCTTAACCGATTGAAGTGAAATTTAGTATGCAAGTTTATAGTGGCCCACAAATAGCGTGTACCGAATTTCAATATTATAAAGTGTCTCGTTCCGATTATACGGCTGTTTATATATTCCCATAGCGCTTGGTATAAGAAAATATACGTTTCTTCTACAACTTGCCGTGTTTCTTAACCGATTGAAGTGAAATTTAGTATGCAAGTTTATATTGGCCCAAAAATAGCGTGTACAAAATTTCAATATTATAACGTAACTCGTTCCGATTATACGGCTGTTTATGTATTCCCGTTGTGCTTGGTATGAGAAAATATACGTTTCTTCTACAACTTGCCGTGTTTCTCAACCGATTGAAGTGAAATTTAGTATGCAAGTTTATATTGGCCCAAAAATAGCGTGTACCGAATTTCAATATTATAACGTATCTCGTTCCGATTATACGGCAGTTTATATATTCCCATAGTGCTTGGTATAAGAAAATATACGTTTCTTCTACAACTTGCCGTGTTTCTTAACCGATTGAAGTGAAATTTAGTATGCAAGTTTATATTGGCCCACAAATAGCCTGTACCGAATTTCAATATTATAACGTATCTCGTTCTGATTATACGGCTGTTTATATATTCCCATAGCGCTTGGTATAAGAAAATATACGTTTCTTCTACAACTTGCCGTGTTTCTTAACCGATTGAAGTGAAATTTAGTATGCAAGTTTATATTGGCCCACGAATAGCGTGTACCGAATTTCAATATTATAACTTATCTCGTTCCGATTATACGGCTGTTTATGTATTCCCGTAGTGCTTGGTATAAGAAAATATACGTTTCTTCTACAACTTGCCGTGTTTCTTAACCGATTGAAGTGAAATTTAGTATGCAAGTTTATATTGGCCCACAAATAGCGTGCACCGAATTTCAATATTATAACGTATCTCGTTCCGATTATACGGCTGTTTATATATTCCCGTAGTGCTTGGTATAAGAAAATATACGTTTCTTCTACAACTTGCCGTGTTTCTTAACCGATTGTAGTGAAATTTAGTATGCAAGTTTATATTGGCCCACAAATAGCGTGTATCAAATTTCAATATTATAACGTATCTCATTCCGATTATACGGCTGTTTATGTATTCCCGTAGTGCTTGGTATAAGAAAATATACGTTTCTTCTACAACTTGCCGTGTTTCTTAACCGATTGAAGTGAAATTTAGTATGCAAGTTTATATTGGCCCACAAATAGCGTGTACCGAATTTCAATATTATAACGTATCTCGTTCCGATTATACGGCTGTTTATATATTCCCATAGCGCTTGGTATAAGAAAATATACGTTTCTTCTACAACTTGCCGTGTTTCTTAACCGATTGAAGTGAAATTTAGTATGCAAGTTTATATTGGCCCACAAATAGCGTGCACCGAATTTCAATATTATAACGTATCTCGTTCCGATTATACGGCTGTTTATATATTCCCGTAGTGCTTGGTATAAGAAAATATACGTTTCTTCTACAACTTGCCGTGTTTCTTAACCGATTGTAGTGAAATTTAGTATGCAAGTTTATATTGGCCCACAAATAGCGTGTATTAAATTTCAATATTATAACGTATCTCGTTCCGATTATACGGCTGTTTATGTATTCCCGTAGTGCTTGGTATAAGAAAATATACGTTTCTTCTACAACTTGCCGTGTTTCTTAACCGATTGAAGTGAAATTTAGTATGCAAGTTTATATTGGCCCACAAATAGCGTGTACCAAATTTCAATATTATAACGTATATCGTTCCGATTATACGGCAGTTTATATATTCCCATAGTGCTTGGTATAAGAAAATATACGTTTCTTCTACAACTTGCCGTGTTTCTAAACCGATTGAAGTGAAATTTAGTATGCAAGTTTATATTGGCCCACAAATAGCGTGTACCGAATTTTAATATTATAACGTAACTCGTTCCGATTATACGGCTGTTTATATATTCCCGTAGTGCTTGGTATAAGAAAATATACGTTTCTTCTACAACTTGCCGTGTTTCTTAACCGATTGAAGTGAAATTTAGTATGCAAGTTTATATTGGCCCACAAATAGCGTGTACCAAATTTCAATATTATAACGTATCTCGTTCCGATTATACGGCTGTTTATGTATTCCCGTAGTGCTTGGTATAAGAAAATATACGTTTCTTCTACAACTTGCCGTGTTTCTTAACCGATTAAAGTGAAATTTAGTATGCAAGTTTATATTGGCCCACAAATAGCGTGTACCGAATTTCAATATTATAACGTATCTCGTTCCGATTATACGGCAGTTTATATATTCCCATAGTGCTTGGTATAAGAAAATATACGTTTCTTCTACAACTTGCCGTGTTTCTTAACCGATTGAAGTGAAATTTAGTATGCAAGTTTATATTGGCCCACAAATAGCGTGTACCGATATATTTTCTCATACCAAGCACTACGGGAATACATAAACAGCCGTATAATCGGAACGAGTTACGTTATAATATTGAAATTCGGTACACGCTATTTTTGGGCCAATATAAACTTGCATACTAAATTTCACTTCAATCGGTTAAGAAACACGGCAAGTTGTAGAAGAAACGTTTATTTTCTTATACCAAGCGCTATGGGAATATATAAACAGCCGTATAATCGGAACGAGATAAGTTATAATATTGAAATTCGGTACACGCTATTTGTGGGCCAATATAAACTTGCATACTAAATTTCACTTCAATCGGTTAAGAAACACGGCAAGTTGTAGAAGAAACGTATATTTTCTTATACCAAGCACTATGGGAATATATAAACTGCCGTATAATCGGAACGAGATACGTTATAATATTGAAATTTGGTACACGCTATTTGTGGGCCAATATAAACTTGCATACTAAATTTCACTTCAATCGGTTAAGAAACACGGCAAGTTGTAGAAGAAACGTATATTTTCTTATACCAAGCACTACGGGAATATATAAACAGCCGTATAATCGGAACGAGTTACGTTATAATATTAAAATTCGGTACACGCTATTTGTGGGCCAATATAAACTTGCATACTAAATTTCACTTCAATCGGTTAAGAAACACGGCAAGTTGTAGAAGAAACGTATATTTTCTTATACCAAGCACTATGGGAATATATAAACTGCTGTATAATCGGAACGAGATACGTTATAATATTGAAATTTGGTACACGCTATTTATGGGCCAATATAAACTTGCATACTAAATTTCACTTCAATCGGTTAAGAAACACGGCAAGTTGTAGAAGAAACGTATATTTTCTCATACCAAGCACTACGGGAATACATAAACAGCCGTATAATCGGAACGAGTTTCGTTATAATATTGAAATTTGGTACACGCTATTTTTGGGCCAATATAAACTTGCATACTAAATTTCACTTCAATCGGTTAAGAAACACGGCAAGTTGTAGAAGAAACGTATATTTTCTTATACCAAGCGCTATGGGAATATATAAACAGCCGTATAATCGGAACGAGATACTTTATAATATTGAAATTCGGTACACGCTATTTGTGGGCCAATATAAACTTGCATACTAAATTTCACTTCAATCGGTTAAGAAACACGGCAAGTTGTAGAATAAACGTTTATTTTCTCATACCAAGCACTACGGGAAAACATAAACAGCCGTATAATCGGAACGAGTTACGTTATAATATTGAAATTCGGTACACGCTATTTGTGGGCCAATATAAACTAGCATACTAAATTTCACTTCAATCGGTTAAAAAACACGGCAAGTTTAGAAGAAACGTATATTTTCTTATACCAAGCGCTATGGGAATATATAAACAGCCGTATAATCGGAACGAGATACGTTATAATATTGAAATTCGGTACACGCTATTTTTGGGCCAATATAAACTTGCATACTAAATTTCACTTCAATCGGTTAAGAAACACGGCAAGTTGTAAAAGGAACATATATTTTCTGCGTGTAGCTCTAAGTCTCTACAAAAAAAAAGTTGGAAAAACATTGTTGGAACGTGTAAATCACGCATTTGTTGATGCGATCACGTGTTTGGTTTTTTCAAAAGGTCAATAACCTTTTCTATTTGGATGTTATTTATTATACTTTTTAAATGCATCCTGATGTGTTGTACTATGGCTATGTACAAGAAAAAAATACAATAATAAAACGGATAATAGATTTGATTATAATTTGTGGTTTTTGATTTCTTTATACAAATTTTATCATTTTTCAGGATTTACCTCAAAACATTCTTTGTTTCTTTGCTATTTGCAGAATTAAGAAAGTTAGAGAATAATTATTCGCAGTTATCTGTTATCAATGTGTTTTTACCGACTTGAGGAGAACGGATTATATATACATATGTATGTAAGTATGTAATATCCGTTATTTGTTTATTTGACTTTAGTGTTTGGAAATTCGTGGCTTAAGTGAATAATCACCACGTTCAAGGTTACCCCTGCCTTGTTGCTAAACATATTTTAGTAAGTATTTTTTAGTAACCTTTACATAATGTTCACTGTACTTACACAATATTTGATTGATTTAATTAAGTTTTTAATAAAAAATTAATTTGCTTTTGCAACACGAAATCTAAAAAATTAATAAACAAACATGTTAAGTTAAAACAAAAGAAATACATTTTTTTATTATACAATAATAGAACTTTACTAAAAGTAGAATATTCAAAAAATATTTACAACGAACAACACAGTATGTATTGTTAATTCTCCTGCTTCATAGCAAGTAAAATATTCTCACACGTGAGCATAAGCATCAAAAATTTTTCGCGATTTCAACAGATTTCAACCGATTGGCTTATTTTTGATACTTACCGTCACAAAACAATACACTAATCCAAACAACGAAAATGACAGAACACAATAACAAAATGTATCTTATACTCCTTGTACGTATACAAAATTCTCATGAGGCAGTGAGGAAATTTGGGACC
>CATQIW010000206.1:42500-45000 GCA_958295665.1 Tipula vernalis | reverse complement strand
TCGCTTTCCGGGAAACCAAAGCTTTTGGGCTCCGGGGGAAGTATGGTTGCAAAGTTGAAACTTAAAGGAATTGACGGAAGGGCACCACCAGGAGTGGAGCCTGCGGCTTAATTTGACTCAACACGGGGAAACTTACCAGGTCCGAACATAAATGAGTAAGACAGATTAATAGCTCTTTCTCGAATCTATGGGTGGTGGTGCATGGCCGTTCTTAGTTCGTGGAGTGATTTGTCTGGTTAATTCCGATAACGAACGAGACTCAAATTTCTTAACTAGATGCCGGCAGGGTTATGGTGTAGAAACTTTGCAGACATTTTTGCCTCTGTTATACTATGCTTCTAACGGGGTGTGGTTTTAATACGTAAGAGTTGTCTGTAAGTGGAGTCATACCTGGTGGTTTGTCCTAATAAGACACTTGCTTCTTAAATAGACAAATTGCGTCTAGCAATATGAGATTGAGCAATAACAGGTCTGTGATGCCCTTAGATGTCCTGGGCTGCACGCGCGCTACAATGAAGGTATCAACGTGTCCTCCTAGTCTAAAAAGACCGGGTAAACCGCTGAACCACCTTCGTGGTTGGGATTGTGGACTGAAACTGTTCACATAAACCTGGAATTCCCAGTAAGTGCGGGTCATAAGCTCGCATTGATTACGTCCCTGCCCTTTGTACACACCGCCCGTCGCTACTACCGATTGAATATGTTAGTGAGGTCCTCGGAGGTGATCACCGTGATGCTTCTTGTGTTGTGGTTGTTTTACCAAAGTTGACCGAACTTGTATATTTAGAGGAAGTAAAAGTCGTAACAAGGTTTCCGTAGGTGAACCTGCGGAAGGATCATTAAAGTATTAAAGATCAAAATAATGAAAAAATTAATTTACCATTCCAGAAGTTCTAAAAATATAAATTTATCATTGATAATATTATATTAGAGATTAAAGTATTTCGCTTTTTGGATGGAAAAGACTTGTTTTTATTTCTAAACTTAAAAAAAAAATCACTCTTAGCGGGGGATCACTAGGCTCGTGGGTCGATGAAGAACGCAGCAAACTGCGTGAAGTTATGTGAACTGCAGGACACATGAACATCAACATTTTGAACGCACATTGCGGTCCATGCTAATAGTATATAATACTCTGCTTGGACCACATATGGTTGAGGGTCACTAATATTCGCTAAATAAATTATTATTTAACAATTTTTGATATGTAAATATTTAATTATATTTACAATATTGTATTAAACAATGTTTGTGTAATAATCGGTAAAAGACGCAAGTCATTTATGTAATAATTTATGATGTAGTTTTTAAAGTCCGTTTTATAATTAATAACAATAATTGTGACTTCAACTCATATGTGATTACCTCCTGAATTTAAGCATATTAATTAGGAGAGGAAAAGAAATTAACTAAGATTCCCTTAGTAGCGGCGAGCGAAATGGGAAAAGTCCAGCATTAAGTCCTTTTACTGATAACTGGTAGAATGGAAATTCAATGTAAAGGAGTATCTATCATCTTATGCATTTTGATTATATGTTCAAGTCCATCTTGAATGGGGCCATTTACCCATAGAGGGTGCCAGGCCCGTAGTGACTATAATCTTGTATAAGAAGATATCTCTAGAGAGTCGTGTTGCTTGATAGTGCAGCACTAAGTTGGTGGTAAACTCCATCTAAGACTAAATATAACCACGAGACCGATAGCGAACAAGTACCGTGAGGGAAAGTTGAAAAGAACTCTGAATAGAGAGTTAAACAGTACGTGAAACCACTAAGAGGTTAAACCCAATGAACCCGAACTTGTAAAAGAAGAGATTCATTGATATAATAATTGATTTTTCAATAAGTTATATTATGCACTTTTCTTCTATTATCGCATTGCGATGTGTTATCAATATACTACATTTGTAGATGTTTGTCAATGATTTTATATGCAGCTCCTTTCGCATTCACTTGTGAATGTTTCTTAAGGAACTATAAAAATATCTGCCAATATGATGACACATGTATCTGATCGTACGGGCATAATTGCAGCGTAATTCGTAACGGTTTATGTTAAATAAATGCAGTATGAGTAATCGATCTTATCGGCAATGAAATGATTTGGGATACCTTTGGGACCCGTCTTGAAACACGGACCAAGGAGTCTAGTATATGTGCGAGTCATTGGGCTTTTAAGCCTAAAGGCATAATTAACGTAACTAATATATGGGATTACATGTGATTTTATATAATTGCATCTTCATCCATGGGCGTTTTAATCAACTCATATTGCTTATGTTTTATGAGTTAAAGCGTACTGTAAGCATATACACTGTGACCCGAAAGATGGTGAACTATACCTGATCAGGTCGAAGTCAGGGGAAACCCTGATGGAGGATCGTAGCAGTTCTGACGTGCAAATCGATTGTCAGAATTGGGTATAGGGGCGAAAGACCAATCGAACCATCTAGTAGCTGGTTCCCTCCGAAGTTTCCCTCAGGATAGCTGGTGCATATTAA
>CATQIW010000206.1:27500-32500 GCA_958295665.1 Tipula vernalis | reverse complement strand
TATGCTTACAGTACGCTTTAACTCATAAAACATAAGCAATATGAGTTGATTAAAACGCCCATGGATGAAGATGCAATTATATAAAATCACATGTAATCCCATATATTAGTTACGTTAATTATGCCTTTAGGCTTAAAAGCCCAATGACTCGCACATATACTAGACTCCTTGGTCCGTGTTTCAAGACGGGTCCCAAAGGTATCCCAAATCATTTCATTGCCGATAAGATCGATTACTCATACTGCATTTATTTAACATAAACCGTTACGAATTACGCTGCAATTATGCCCGTACGATCAGATACATGTGTCATCATATTGGCAGATATTTTTATAGTTCCTTAAGAAACATTCACAAGTGAATGCGAAAGGAGCTGCATATAAAATCATTGACAAACATCTACAAATGTAGTATATTGATAACACATCGCAATGCGATAATAGAAGAAAAGTGCATAATATAACTTATTGAAAAATCAATTATTATATCAATGAATCTCTTCTTTTACAAGTTCGGGTTCATTGGGTTTAACCTCTTAGTGGTTTCACGTACTGTTTAACTCTCTATTCAGAGTTCTTTTCAACTTTCCCTCACGGTACTTGTTCGCTATCGGTCTCGTGGTTATATTTAGTCTTAGATGGAGTTTACCACCAACTTAGTGCTGCACTATCAAGCAACACGACTCTCTAGAGATATCTTCTTATACAAGATTATAGTCACTACGGGCCTGGCACCCTCTATGGGTAAATGGCCCCATTCAAGATGGACTTGAACATATAATCAAAATGCATAAGATGATAGATACTCCTTTACATTGAATTTCCATTCTACCAGTTATCAGTAAAAGGACTTAATGCTGGACTTTTCCCATTTCGCTCGCCGCTACTAAGGGAATCTTAGTTAATTTCTTTTCCTCTCCTAATTAATATGCTTAAATTCAGGAGGTAATCACATATGAGTTGAAGTCACAATTATTGTTATTAATTATAAAACGGACTTTAAAAACTACATCATAAATTATTACATAAATGACTTGCGTCTTTTACCGATTTATTATTACACAAACATTGTTTAATACAATATTGTAAATATAATTAAATATTTACATATCAAAAATTGTTAAATAATAATTTATTTAGCGAATATTAGTGACCCTCAACCATATGTGGTCCAAGCAGAGTATTATATACTATTAGCATGGACCGCAATGTGCGTTCAAAATGTTGATGTTCATGTGTCCTGCAGTTCACATAACTTCACGCAGTTTGCTGCGTTCTTCATCGACCCACGAGCCTAGTGATCCCCCGCTAAGAGTGATTTTTTTTTTTAAGTTTAGAAATAAAAACAAGTCTTTTCCATCCAAAAAGCGAAATACTTTAATCTCTAATATAATATTATCAATGATAAATTTATATTTTTAGAACTTCTGGAATGGTAAATTAATTTTTTCATTATTTTGATCTTTAATACTTTAATGATCCTTCCGCAGGTTCACCTACGGAAACCTTGTTACGACTTTTACTTCCTCTAAATATACAAGTTCGGTCAACTTTGGTAAAACAACCACAACACAAGAAGCATCACGGTGATCACCTCCGAGGACCTCACTAACATATTCAATCGGTAGTAGCGACGGGCGGTGTGTACAAAGGGCAGGGACGTAATCAATGCGAGCTTATGACCCGCACTTACTGGGAATTCCAGGTTTATGTGAACAGTTTCAGTCCACAATCCCAACCACGAAGGTGGTTCAGCGGTTTACCCGGTCTTTTTAGACTAGGAGGACACGTTGATACCTTCATTGTAGCGCGCGTGCAGCCCAGGACATCTAAGGGCATCACAGACCTGTTATTGCTCAATCTCATATTGCTAGACGCAATTTGTCTATTTAAGAAGCAAGTGTCTTATTAGGACAAACCACCAGGTATGACTCCACTTACAGACAACTCTTACGTATTAAAACCACACCCCGTTAGAAGCATAGTATAACAGAGGCAAAAATGTCTGCAAAGTTTCTACACCATAACCCTGCCGGCATCTAGTTAAGAAATTTGAGTCTCGTTCGTTATCGGAATTAACCAGACAAATCACTCCACGAACTAAGAACGGCCAT
Source organism: Tipula vernalis (assembly GCA_958295665.1). NCBI lineage: Eukaryota > Metazoa > Arthropoda > Insecta > Diptera > Tipulidae > Tipula > Tipula vernalis. Next base: position 30,387 of record CATQIW010000206.1, on the reverse strand, counting down.
GCACCACCACCCATAGATTCGAGAAAGAGCTATTAATCTGTCTTACTCATTTATGTTCGGACCTGGTAAGTTTCCCCGTGTTGAGTCAAATTAAGCCGCAGGCTCCACTCCTGGTGGTGCCCTTCCGTCAATTCCTTTAAGTTTCAACTTTGCAACCATACTTCCCCCGGAGCCCAAAAGCTTTGGTTTCCCGGAAAGCGACTGAAAGAGCCATATATGTAGCTCCATCCAATTGCTAGCTGGCATCGTTTATGGTTAGAACTAGGGCGGTATCTGATCGCCTTCGAACCTCTAACTTTCGTTCTTGATTAATGAAAACATCTTTGGCAAATGCTTTCGCTTATGTTAGTCTTACGACGGTCCACGAATTTCACCTCTCGCGCCGTAATACTAATGCCCCCAACTGCTTCTATTAATCATTACGTCTTGATCTAAAAACCAATTGAAAATAGAACAGACGTCTTATTCCATTATTCCATGCAGAGAATATTTAGGCACAAATGGCCTGCTTTAAGCACTCTAATTTGTTCAAAGTAATTGTACTGTTCTAGACCAGCACTCGGTAAAGAGCACTAATTTAGATTTATTACGCGGATAAACTTACGTTTAAGCCACTACAGTAATACGTCATAGCATCAAGATGATGTACGAACCCAGTTACGGTGTACCACCTGTGCTTGACACAAGTTCAACTACGAACGTTTTAACCGCAACAACTTTAATATACGCTATTGGAGCTGGAATTACCGCGGCTGCTGGCACCAGACTTGCCCTCCAATTGTTCCTTGTTAAAGGATTTAAAGTGTACTCATTCCAATTACAGGGCCTCGGATTGAGTCCTGTATTGTTATTTTTCGTCACTACCTCCCCGTGCTGGGATTGGGTAATTTACGCGCCTGCTGCCTTCCTTAGATGTGGTAGCCGTTTCTCAGGCTCCCTCTCCGGAATCGAACCCTGATTCCCCGTTACCCGTTGCAACCATGGTAGTCCTAGATACTACCATCAATAGTTGATAGGGCAGACATTTGAAAGATCTATCGCCGGTACTGGACCATGCGATCTACATGTTATTCAGATTCATCTTATTAACGGACACAGTATATAAATATACCTTAATGTATCGATTGATTTTAATCTAATAAAAGCACACGTTCCTTGCGGTCCGTGATTATGTGCATGTATTAGCTCTAGAATTACCACAGTTATCCATGTAACTATGTATACGATCTAATAAATCATAACTGATATACTGAGCCTTTTGCGGTTTCACTGTTCGAGAGTGTGTACTTAGACATGCATGGCTTAATCTTTGAGACAAGCATATAACTACTGGCAGGATCAACCAGAATGTACATTATTATTTTGCTCATAAAATGTCAATCATTTTATGAACTAATTTATAATATTTCGTATTAATTTTAGTATCAAACCAATACAATTCATATGATAAACTTACGTTTATTCGTTTAATTTGCATCATCAAAGTTGCAAATTTTTCGTTTATATTTTACATGTGAATAAGAATTTTGTACTTAACGATATAAAATTCTCACATTAACCAAATATAATACCAAGTAAACATTGTTAAATTACTTTAAGGTAAATTTTTAAAAATATTTTTTTTTCAAAAATATTTTTTTTTTCTTCTTACTACAATAAACGGAGAGGCCAACAGAAACAAAAAACAGAACCATTGAAAAAAAAAAAAAAAAAAAAAATTTATTTTTCCTTTGTATTACTATGAAAACCTTAACACTTTTTCGATGGTTAGATGTTTCCATTATTTCTCTAATACTTTATTATGAAATACAAAGGAAAAATATTTTTTTTTTTTTTTTTTTTTTTTATATATATATATATATATATATATATAAATATATATATATATATATATATATATATATATATATATATATATATTTATAATTAAAAAAAAAAATTCAAATTTTTTTTTCTGTAAAATGTTAATTACTTACGGTTTACTATGAAAACCTTAACACTTTTTCGATGGTTAGATGTTTCCATTATTTGTCTAATACTTTATTATGAAATACAAAGGAAAAATAATTTTTTTTTTTTTTTTTTTTTATATATATATAATATTTTGTAAATATTTTGTAAATATTTTATAAATATATATATATATATATATATATATATATATATATATATATATATATATATATATATATATATATATACGATGGAAATGGGATTCTTATATTATTTTTAGAGGAAGTTCTGGAATATGGCCAATTAGGAACAAACTCGGTTATGTTTTAACAGATTATGATAAAATTCAGTATATACGATGGAAATGGGATTCTTACATGATTTTTAGAGGAAGTTCTGGAATATGGCCAATTAGGATGGAATTCGGTTATTTTTTAACAGATTATGATGAAATTCAGTATATACGATGGAAATGGGATTCTTACATGATTTTTAGATGAAGTTATGGAATATGGCCAATTAGGAAGGAACTCGGTTATTTTTTAACAGATTATGATGAAATTCAGTATATAAGATGGAAATGGGATTCTTACATGATTTTTAGATGAAGTTATGGAATATGGCCAATTATGAAGGAACTCGGTTATTTTTTAACAGATTATGATGAAATTCAGTATATACGATGGAAATGGGATTCTTACATGATTTTTAGATGAAGTTCTGGAATATGGCCAATTTGGAAGGAACTCGGTTATTTTTTAACAGATTATGATGAAATTCAGTATATACGATGGAAATGGGATTCTTACATGATTTTTAGAGGAAGTTCTGGAATATGGCCAATTAGGATGGAACTCGGTTATTTTTGAACAGATTATGATGAAATTCAGTATATACGATGGAAATGGGATTCTTACATGATTTTTAGATGAAG
>CATQIW010000205.1:0-46171 GCA_958295665.1 Tipula vernalis | reverse complement strand
ATAAAAATCATTTGAAAACCTACCTTCACCTAAATTTATCTCGTTTACTAATTATAAAGAAAATAAATATTTCTAGCTTTTTTGGAGAAAGCCTGGCTCTTATGCCATTTGATTGTGCCATTTGTGTTACCTATGCCATTTGTGTTACACGGATTTAAATATTCGTACACTTATGCCATTAGGTGTATTTTGCACTATTTGAATTGAAAAAATAAAATAAGTTATTTTAAATTCAGTCAATTTTATTATAATATTGTAAAATATTTCACGAATAAAAATTAAGTGTAACAAATAAAAATATAAAAATTACAAAAAAATAAAAAATTAAAAAAAAATAACCACTCAAATTGTTGGCAATTTGTTCTACCAGCCGTTAAATAGTACAATATTTTAAATTGTTAATGTCTTACTTCGTCTTCATCGTCAGTTTCTGATAAGACATCAGCCACAGCCTCATTAGTCTTTAAATTTAGGTAGTCCATAGTATATTCATTTGGAATGATTTTTTTATCACACATTTGCGTTAAATTTTTTTTTCATTAATTGGCAATTCGCCATTATAAACAATTTTAGGTTCACTATGATCGTTTGGAAAGTCACCTCATGTTCGGTGTTATCATTTTTTATGATTTTCCATACAATCCGTCGTTAAAATGATTTTGATGGATATCTTTAAATTTTATTTCTTGACGTGGTTTATCAACAGTGAATATTTTACTATTTTTTGGCACAATTCCATTCCACTCGTAGAAATCAAAAAAATTTTGGCAAACGACATCATACGGTTTCGGTTTTTTCCGTGCATTTCTTATAATAGTTGACCATTCCCGAAACGACCAAACTGTTTTATTTTTAATCGATTTTCGATTACTGCATGCATTCAGTCCACAGGCATGTACGTGTGACCACTAACCAAAAACGTAAGTATAATTTTATTTATATTCATTGCAATTTTTGAAAAATATTTCAAAAACTTAATCATCTGGCGATTCTTATTTTGACCCGGGCAGTTATCACAGTAAAAAGAAATTGTTTTAATATTTGCCCTGCCATCCACTTGTTTAAGAAATTTATACAAATTGCTGCAAATTTCATTTGCCCCCTTTTGCCGTGATTTTCACTCCATAAATAGCACGTTCCAGTTTTGGTATATGTTTCGTAAATCGTGAAGTTGTATGTAGCAAATTTTCTATAATATCCCATTAGCATATTGTCACCCATTGGAGTATTTAAAACCTTCTGCAAATCAAAACTTGCAACAAGTAATGATGAATCGCTCTCCGCATTTTTTTGATGAAGGAATTTTTTCTTTACGTTTTCTTTTTGTTTCAAGTGAAGGTCATATTCGTGTCGTATTTTTTCATCCTTTTCGTCTTGTAAGGTATGTTTCCATCTCTCGCATTTTTCACATTTATCCTTTTTTTGGTTTGTGGATACCAATATTATATTCGCGCCGAAATATTTTAATAAATGCGTCAATATTCGATATAATCATTGCTTTGTTCTATTTGCTTGTTTTTTATACATTGTCTAAAGATTTGCCAAGACTTTAGGCCAGATGGCAAGTATTTACGAGAACTCGAACCGCGGCAATAATGCGATGGTACCGCTGGCAATCTCTGTATAAATGTATCAATAGCCATACGCATATCTGGAGATAATTTCCGATAAGATCTTTTCTCGACAGGTCGTAAATTCAATTTACTAAGATCTTTATATTTCGCTATGACTGTTCTGATAAAGCGAATTGTAATTGATAGAGTACTCATCAGAAATTGCTTACAAACAGGTTTACCAAATTCCTCACCCGGCAAAAAAAGCTTGTAGGTATTTGTTATCTTCCGGAAATTTGATATCTTATTTCGTTTCCTTTGAACAGGCCCCACGCTAATGCAATTATTAATATATTTATGTTTTTCTTGCAACCCAGGAATACTCCAAAACTGTTTAAATAAATAATTCCGAACGTCCTCAGTGATGGAATTACATTCATTAGTGCAATGTTTTCGTCTTAAACGTGGATTAGGTTTCATTATTTTTTTGGCAACGGACTCCCCGTTTTTTGTTTCGTATTCAAGACCGTGAATTCTTTTAAAGGTGTTCGGGTTACTTTTATCTTTCTTTCTCTTACGACTGGATGTACCGACAGTATTTTGATTATTAATTTCATCCGAATTACTGGAATACTCGAATTCATTTATCAAAGGGCGCTCTTCGTTTAACCTTGGTAGACACAAATCAGCAAGAATTTCCTCATCTATAGAACTTTTTGATACGGGATATTCATTAACATCTACTTTGGGGTTTGACACCAAGTCAGTTTCACATATTTCAAATTCTTTTGGATCGTTACAGCTCTAGAAGCGGAAAAAATTGTGATTAACTAGTAGCTTTTAATTAAAGGCAAGTTTACCATATTGCCTAAGGAGATTCCGCTAGGTATACGTTTTAATTAAAACAAATGAAAATGTATACCTAAATTATTTCGATGTTAGAATAAGGATTAAATTTACCTGTACATGAAGAACTTCTTGTTCTTGTATGCCATCGCTATTTATGGTCAAAAGTAATATTTCTGTTCCGTTTTCAAGGGGACTTTCTGTTTTGTCGGTTTCAGTTTCTCCATTTCTAGGTGTCTGAAAGTGGAGAAATCATATTACGTAATCTGTATAAAAGAAATATTTTGTAATTAGCTAGACATAAATAAAAATCACTTGCGAATTACTAAAATAATCTGCTTCAAAAATCAAAGGACCATCTTCGTTTAAACTTTGTGGAAGTATACTTGTATATACGTTATTCCCCTCATTCAAATCCAGAGGCATTATTGCACCTGGGTTCACATTATGATTAATACTGGGATTCGATGTTTCTTGGGTAGCTAATACCAATTTAGTTCCACATACTTCTCTTGGACTTGGATCTGCCGAAGTCTGAAAGCAAGTAATAATTTATTATGTATATCGTTATACGTTTATAAGAGTTAAATTACCTGTACATCAAGAACTTCTTGTTTATGTGTGCCATCGCTGTGTATGGTTACAAATAATACAGCTGACGTAGCTTTAGTTCTATTTTCTATTTTTTCGGTATTATTTTCTTGTGCTTTACGCACCAAATCTATGAATCTTTTACCGCGAGATGCCATTTTCGAAAAGAAACACCAAATGGCACAAGTCCTGAATAAAGTACAAATATTACTCTAATTGTTTAACTGATAGCTCATATATTTATTGTTTATATTTCTTGTGTGAAGCAATAAATTAAATTTCATACTTTCTAAATTCTAAATAAAGTATTAGCCAATAATTAAAATGAAATAATAGGGAAACTTACAATCAAATAAAACAAAGCGCTTTTTAAAATTACTAAAATCGGCCTGGCACAAGCGCCATTTGTCAGATAAATTATTTTGCAAACTAGAACACCCACTATAGAAAAATAACTTAAACCATTAGGAAACTTGTTACGTGACCGGAAAGGAACAGCACAGCCCACAGTCCAAGTTGGGGGACCGCGGATATGGGACCCGAACCCAAAACTCCAACTCACCTCAGCAGCCAAGTTGCCCAGGCTACTCCTAGATGTGAGTTGGCATCAGGAACGAGTCTGCACCCGGTCATCGCTGAACCCCGAACCAATCGTCCACTACATGCCGCACGTGGCCGTGAACGACACCCTTGCAGTGGAGGATGGACGAACTGGACTGTAAGATGTGGCACCCGTTCCATCACGCAAACAGAAATTTTTGTCCACGGAGTCCTTCACCTGCAGCTTAAAGTCTGGCTATGGCTCAGTCCTGAGGGAGTAGGTGGGGTGGTGAAGGCCCATCCGCAGATTATGTCGCTGCTAACTCCTGTTGCCACAACACTTCACTTACACTATCACAGCACACACATTCCCTCGATCACACAGAAAAGAGTAGTGTTGCTTTGGGGACAAATTTAAATTTGTTAAATTTCCTTTTACCAAAGCAATACTTACACACAAAAAAAAAATCCAAACCAAAAAACACCACCAGCTGATGTTAGTGAATTATTTGTTTTGGTCGGTGCTGTTGTTGTTGTTTGTGAAGTTGTGACAGGTAGGTGTAATTGCAAAATTTTGGTAATTAAAAGCCGATTCTATATGTTTTGGGTTAATTTTATGTTTATTTTCTTTTTTTTTTCAGAAACTACAGGTGAAAGTAAAGGACATGATGGGTTGGATTACGGTTTGTCAGATAAGTATTATGAAATATTAAACGAACTTGTAATGAGATTTTTCTTTTTTTTTTCTTTGACAGGTACGGTACGCGAAATATACATACGGTGCGCGAAGCAACCAAAAAATTGTAAACAACAAAAAAATTGAAAAATAAAAGAAAATTTGAAATTTTAGAGAAAATGTGTGTTTGTTTTATTCCGACCCAACGAAGATGCCTCGCATCGTAACAAACTATTCAAACATATCTTTAAACTCACTTAAATAAAAAAAAAAATGATTAACTTTTAACGTTGGTTGAGATAAACAACAATTTAAAAACGTTATTTTCCCATAGTATAGGATGTCGCTTGTGCTCCTAATAAGTTTTATTATAAATGGCACAAGTGATTGAAAAATACAAATTTTTATTAAGTTATTTCTATTATAAATTACACAAAACTAGTCGAAATTCAAATTTATTATAGTTCCTCTATTATTATTTATTAACGTAAATTAAAAATACTTACGGATTACTTTAAATGCACTGTTTTAATTTAATAATATATGACCACTAATCACAACCAATTCGTATGAAATTTTATGCGTTATGCCGGTTGCATAGATGAAAATTAACGAAAGAGCAAACTTGTGCCATTTGACGTTTAGAAAAACGGTAAAAAACGATGTTTATGATTTTTTTATTTTTGTTCTGACTATAGTTATCGGAAGAAGAGAGAAAGGGGAAAAATTTACCAACAAAAACCGGATTTTGAAATTTTGTCGCTTGGGTCGTTTGATTGAATTACAGTCGATATATATATAAATATATAGGATTTTTTCTGTCAAATGCTTTTTCTGTCAATTGTTTTTTCTGTCAATTTGTTTTTCTGTCAATTGGTTTTTCTGTCAATTGTTTTTTCTGTCAAATGCTTTTTCTGTCAAATGTTTTTCCTGTTAATTGTTTTTCCTCTCAATTATTTTTTCTGTCACTTGCTTTTTCTGTCAATTATTTTTTCTGATTCAAATGTTTTTTCTGTCAATTATTTTTTCTGATTGTTTTTTCTGTCAATTTTTTTTTCTGTCAATTACTTTTTCTGTGACTTGCTTTTTCTGTCATTTGTTTTTTCTGTCAATTGTTTTTTCTGTCAATTGGTTTTCTGTCAATTGTTTTTTCTGGGAATGGCTTTTTCAGCGAATTGTTTTTGGATGGGAATTGTTTTTTCTTATTTATTTTATTCACAATGTTATTGCAAAACCCCGTTTTATCTGTCAATTGCTTTTTCTGTCAATGGTTTTTTCTGTTAATTACTTTTTCTGTAAATTACTTTTCTGTCATTTGTTTTGTCTGTCAATTGTTTTTTCTGTCAATTGTTTGTTCTGTCAATTGCTTTTTTATATTTTGTGCAATCCTTGATTCATTCCTTGTATTTAATTCTTGACAGTTCGATTCGGTTTTTTGATTCTTTAATAATTCATTTCTTTTCTTGTTTGGTAAACGCTTGGTGTGTTGTAAAAAAACGCTTGGTGTGTTGTAAACGTTTATGTTGTTGTAATTTACATATAAAAATCCACCCTATTTGGGGTGGGGTATAACCCCTTACTTTACACTACTTTCATCAATCGAAAAATGTTGTGAATGCCATTATTGTTAATATATTTTGCCTATAAAAAGCCGAAAGAACCTTATTGATGCTCAATTTTATTGTAATCGCTTAAGAAATGCCAAAGTTCATTCTTGTACAATTGACCTTAATTTGACTTTGAAAATGTTACAATGGATAAACTTCAGTAAGAAATATTCAAATTTACTACATTTCATAGGGAACAGTCAAAAATAAGTGACTAATATATTATTTCACTGCCATTTTTCCCTTACAGAATATATAATAAATAAATCGTAAGTCCCGAGATTTGCCGTTCACACTTTTGATACAGAAAACTAGATTCTAGAATACTGTTTGGTGCTAAATTTCCAACCCGGTACCGCCGTCTCGTTTGAGAAACCCAAACTCCAACCGCCGTTCTGTCATGCCATTGAGACGATTTTATCAAACAAAATTGGCCTGGTCGTATTATTGAACTGCTTGCGATGTCTAAGGGAGCGACTTTCATCTCTTTTGAAAGCTAAGCACTTTAATTTCCTCTTTCGTATTTATGTTCCTCACAGAGAGGTATTTTGAAGTTATTGGCATTTCAAAAAGAAACGTGACATATTACTTGTGCTACTATTTTCGTTCATTTGCTTTCTAAATCACTGACTGGAAATTTATAAAGACACCAACTCACTTTTTTCTGACCTTTACATCTTGAATAAAGATCACTACTTGGTTTAGGGAGTCCTGGTTCAATTACAGCCTAAGTTTTCGACTGTTTCTAAATATTATAATAAAATCATAATCTCGGAAACCGAATTCTCTGAACAGATCGGACACCTATCCTTAACGTACTCCCATTTATTGGGAATGCATGATATGTAAAGAAATAAGGGCCGTTTCAATTCCGAGTTTTGCTGTAAAATCTCACTTCGGTATGAAAGATAATTTAAAACTTCTTTTAGTTGAACTAAATATATATAAATAAAGAAAAGAATAAGAAGCCATTGCCGATGGTAATAATACGAGATGCAATCAAGAGTGCAATATAAAAGGATGACCTTAACCTTTTCAGCTGTAAAGTTTTGCACACAACGCAAAATCTGATTATTCAACTTTGCCCCTTGATATTTTGTCAAAAATTTGTTCTCGTTATCTTTTCTAAACGTAACTTGTTTTTCATCTAATTATAAAGCAAATCATGCAGATTTGTGTTGTCACAGCTGTAAAAGTGTTTATGTTGCCTTATCTTATCTATCTAACTACAGTAATACACTTTTTTTTGATGATAATGGTTGTGGCTCATTTTCATTCTTCCAACATTGATCATTTACGCTTCTATAATTGGGTTTGTATTGCATAATTTTATTCGGATATTACAAGGTTGATGTATACAGGGTGTTGTAGCATATTTTTTTCGTTTTACTTACTGAATAAATGTAAGTCATAAACGAATTTGACAATTTTTATTTTTTTATTTTATGTTCAATATTATAATAGGATTTTATTAAAAATCGGACTCGGTATCTTGTACTCCTATCTCAGGCTAAACGGTTGCGACATATCTTATACCTTTACTACCAGAATCGTATTCAACCATAACATGCTATTTTTGGAGATATACCCATGAAAACTTTAGAGCAGTTTTAATTCATTTTACATTTGCAACAAGCTTAGTCAATTTATATACCACCACGAATTACGACCACTGACACTATTTACAGTCAAGTAGACATATGTTAGGTTGTCTTATTTATCATTAATAGAAATAAATTCTTGGACCCGTTTTTGTGAAATTCTGTTTGACAATTTTCGCTTATACAAGAATCTGTTTTATTATCAGCTCAAATGGATCAAAAAGTTACTTCAAACAGCTTTTACATCTATAGGTAAAATTTTGATAATTATTTTTGGATAGAATGTACTATCCCAGTTACCTACTTTTGTAGTGGAAAAAATAAAAAAAGGGTGAGGATAAAAGAATATAAGAAAATATTGGTGTATGCCGACACATTTTCAATTTGTAATACTCCAGTACTTAGGTGATTCTTCGGGTGTTCAAGTTAAATTGCAATTTATACCGGCAGCACAGTTAGGTGAGTAAAATACACTATATTCAATTTACACAGTTTTTTTACAAATAAAAAATCTGTAATTTACTTAATGCCATTTGCGACTTCTCCAAACAATACCAAAGTACCTAAAATAATTAAACCTCCTCCGATTATTTTGAAAGTGTTTGAGTCTGAATCGTTTGGTGAGTTTTGCGCAATAACAAAAGAAAACATACTGAATCATTTAGAAAATCACATCCAACCAGGAGCAGCACTCATCTATCGTCAACGAACTGAAAAAGAGAGTGAATTGTTTCTTTACGTACTCGTTAAAAACCAAAACCAAAAGAAATGGTTGTAAAAGGAAGGACAATAGAGGAGTTGAGAGAAACATTAGTATCCGTGTGTTTGTGAACTCGATGATTTCCGGAACTATGTTAGGTATATATGCAGTATACATAAATGTGTGAAGTACCCAACTCCCGCAAACCGATCAAATATATCAACTGCAAAGGATGTATCTAGCTTTTTACAGTGTCCAGAACGTTAAAACTATCTAAGTAGTAGAACTCATCTGAGTAGTAATCAAATCTCACAGAGTCGTGTTCAAAATAATATTCCTATAAATCTCTCTAATAGTGGACCTGAGATTGGAGAACCTTTTTCAGGCAACAGTGTAATCGGCGAATTTTTCTCCACGTTCCACGGTTTATTCAAACTAAGTTTTAATATCTTAACCAATAATATAGCCTTATTTATGGCAAAGCTGTACATCATCGGTGATTCGTCAACCAAAAAAATGATACATTTGAATCACACAATTTGTTTGATACCAAACCCAAAAGAGCAAGAGGTAAGGCTAACCTAATTCAAAATAAAATTAAACATTCAAATCACAAGGCGATTATTGGAGAAATTCTTACATCCACTTCTGTGTGCATTGGCGGGAGTCGAAATTTGTTCATTATAGTTTTGATATATTTTTTGAAGGTGGAAGTAAGTGATCTGTCCCTTCTTATGGGCAGATAAAATAAAATTTTAGTTTGTGGAGATTTCAATTCAACACATACAATGTGGGGCTGCCCAAATAAAAACTCGAACGGGTTTATATACTTCGACTTCTGTGAGACGAATAATATTCAGATAAGTTTCTTCGGAGTATGCACTCGTGGTAGGTGCTTTTCCGGGCTAAGTAGTGGCTAAAGATATTGCAATAGGGGATAAAGTCTTTGCTTTGAATGAGTTTTGTTCCGATCATCTCCCGGTTAAGTTATGCATTGCTGTAAATTTCAGGTGATTCCAAATTGCTGACTCTTTCTCTCTCTCTATGAAGTGATAGGGATACCAAAAAAGTGAAAGACATGTTCTTCTGAAATTATGGGGCCTATTAGTCTCCTTAGCGGGCTGAACAAAATTGCTGTAAAAGTTGTGTCTCACAGGCTCTGGAACTCAATACAACAACACATTCCATTAGAACAATTTGGCTTTTTTGTCAGGAGATCCACAACAGAGGCATTGCTGGGTGTGTTATACCGTGTTAAAACAGCAAACAATTGTGACTTCCAAAATGACGAAAATTCAGATTTATGTGGATGATATAATGATATTCACATCTAGCTAAGACATAAGTCATTTATTTTCATCCTAATCTCAACTATTTCAATAAACTAAATAAAGCAGTACATATGAAAGTCCGACTTTAATTTTAATAGCCAATCCGCGAATTTAAGAAGGCGAGTAAGTGCTGCTTGTAGCTTTTTGTATCCGATTTTAAGCACCAAAAGTAATTTAGATTATCTGAATAAACTTTTGGGGTACAACCTGTGCATCAGACACATTTTTATGTATGCGGCCCCTGCTTGTTATGAATTCACCACAGCTTGTTAAAATGTTGCCCTGCAGAGGATGCACAATAAGGAATTTAGGATTGCGTTGAAAAGCTAGCTGAGACCGCCTGAAAATTAGGCATTCTTGTGGTGCATAATTACACAGACTGACGGGTCTGTTTAACATAGGCCAGTCTGCTTAAATAATCTCCAGTCGGAGACGAAAGAATTTTTGACTCACATTGGATACAACAGCTGATTTATTAGGGATTACGATTTCTTAAATTTAAGAGAAAAATTATATTGAAGCTATCGATCACTCGTTTCTCTGTGTAGGAGTAATTTTGTGGCTGAGGAAATCAAGATTGTTTTTGGACAAACTCTTCTAAGAATATCGACCTTGGAGAAAATTCTGCAACCAGATACTCGTACCAGTTCAGTGTTATGGCCGTATTTAGTTGCTGATAATCCATATAGTTACCAGTCTAACAATTCTTGCCAATACAAATACGGCCGTATGGTTTTTTCTTAATAGGAAATATAATTTTCCACATTTTTTGTTTAAGGACAAAGTAAATTGTGTAAGTTGAATATCTCCATAGAATTCGATTTCTTTGAAACTATTGATCATGAAGCGCCCAAAATTTTAATTAGCTAAAGGCAGTTAAATTTTATAAGATCATCTGGGCTTAACTGTATTTGTAAGCAATTTTATTCATTTGGTACCAACCCACGAGACAGTAGTACACAGTGCATAAAAAACACATTTGCTGTCTACACAACAATATTTCTTCATTTATTGTACAGCCCTCTTATTTAACTTATTAAAAAATAAATAAAAATGGCGCGATCATTAAAAGAAATTGAACTAAAATACAAACAACTTTGGACCACAGAGGAAACATTTCGTTTAATTGAAGTTATTTAAAATAAACTAGGTTTATGGGATTGGCGAACTAAATATTACAGAAATGGAAATTTGAAAGAGCGGTGAGATCGCCATAAAATTACATAATTTAAGATCGCAATTTAACGAGCAAAAAAAAAAAAATCATACCCAAGAAAAGCGGTGAAAGTCTTAGTGTTTGCGCAACCGCAGACCACACAAAGGTACCTGAAAATAAACAAAACAAACCCACAAAGAACCAATGAATAAAATTAATTCCAGCTATTTACTTATCTGAATCACAGCTGATCATTACGAATTTCATTTCCAGTTCGTTGTTCGTTCATCATATTCACAATTAAACCCAAGTTACCTGTAAGCTGTAATTATAATCATATGTCAATTTTTATTCTTAAATTAATACCCAAATTTGCATTATATAACTTACCTCACATATTTTGACAGCATATTTATTTATTTCATTTGACATTTTTAAAAAAGAAAATTTACTTACCTACTCCATAATGGCGTATATAGAGACATCTGCCTCCTAATAGATTCATGTTAAATACTGACAATTAAAGTAATTAATTATTTAAATAATAAAAAGTAGATGTCATTAGAACATAATTGTCAAATTTGTATAAATTTGTAAATTTAAAAAATGTTTTTTTTTTCTTTTCTTCTGGAAAAATCTTTCGAAGTGTTCACACCTAAAATAAATAAAAGAAATTATAAAAACCTAAAGTCTAAATAAAGTTAAAACGTGTTTGATTATTACCTGAATTACCTAGACATCCTAACCACCGCATCGTTAATATTACTATGCAGCTCTCTCCCTGGACACGGAAAAAACTATTAACAGCACTTTTGGATTCAGCACTAATTTGGAAACGGAAAATATCGCAAAGAAATCAGAACACATCGCTCACAATTGAACAGTGAATCACCTGAATTTTTGAACCATCAAAGAAGTGTCCCCAAGAAGTAATGAGTGGCATAGAAATCAACGCGGCCCGTCGAGTGCTACTTTTCCTATGTACACATATAGCTTATTTTAATGCATTATTATCTATTTTTGGCATTGCACCAGCAGAATAAACAAAAACAATTAGTAATGTAGTTATTTATTTAATAAAGTAATTTGTAAAAATTACAAATGTGTTGATAATGGCATTACACCGATCTTACCGGTGACATAAAATATTCCTTCAACTCCTCTATGGCACCATTACCCCTTTTTTCAAATTTATTGCCTGCATGTTTAACAACCAGTTAACTTCTTTAGTCCTCCAAATTCCTTGGATTATGTTTCCGTTGTCACTAATGTTTTCCATGTCAAACGTCCCAGTAGGTGCATGTATTATTCAAAGATGATGGTCTTGTTAATAAAAAGTTATGCAAAATAGATGAAGCCGACTAGATTCCGTGGAGGCGTGGAGCTTCCGTGTGGCGTGGAGCTTTAAATTATTCTCTATATGTCCAATCCGTTTTGATGTCTGGAATTTATAAAATGATTTATAATAACATTCATAAATATTTAAAACATATTTTTAAATATTTTATTATTATTTTTCGTCAATGCCAAAATAGTACGATCCTGAACTTGAAACATAAAATATAACCGAAACAGCATGTGATGCTCTGCAATTTCTAGAAAACATGCCTTCATATTCGAGCAGAGGGAATAATACTAAAAAGGAAGTGTGGACTGATTAAAATGAAGATTTAGTATTAAATGAAGACGAATATCAGGTATTTGGTGGTTTTGTCGCATCTGAGATCCGAAATTTGGCCTTAAATGAAAATAAAATAAAACTGAAAGAATTATTCAAAAGTCCAAATTGGAGCTTAGCGAAACTGATGCACAATTTTTGGCAGTAACTAACGAAAATCGTTTGGTAAATGACACATCAGTAATAGAATCACTATTGACCGGGCAAACTTGAGATTTTAGCGAATATTAAAGTAACAATTTTTTTTAAAATTTTTTTACTTTCAAAACAGCACTCTGGTATTATTATGGTCCGATCTAGATGAATAACCTGAAAACTATGAATTAACTTTGAAATCGTTTACTTACAATAAAACGGAATATCGATTTATATTTACACATATTTGTTTTGATCTTTATCTGTTGCCAAAAAACCTTAAAGTAATAGCTAAGCGTTCACCAGGAGAAATTCTTGTATGCAATACCGTATCTGCTTTCTATATTAATCTGTTGTTGAGGTTTGGATACAATCTTTAAAAAATTCGCCATAACTATCTATAAGTTGCGTTAATAATTTATCATAAGCTATACACTTGGGTGCAAAAAATTCGCACATTGATTTATTTTCACCAAAATTTCAAAAATATCTAAAAATCCAATGTTGGTTTAATTTTCTTGAATGCAGATTCAAAGTCTATTTCAACACCTATCCAGTGGTACCATTTTTGTACTTATACCGTGTCAACAAAGTAATTTTTGGGGTCAACATCTGAAGTACACGTTTTTGGTGAATTTATTTGCATGAAAATTAATGATAAAAATCAAATTAAAACATGGAAGTCAACAAAAAAACATTTTTATTAATAGGAAGTATACCCTTCTCTAGTCCGAATGACACCTTTCATTCGATGTTTCATTGATTTCACCAAAGTTTTCCCCAAATCTTGAGGTATCGCCTCCCATTCCTCTGGATCGCTTGTTACAGCTCCTGGACACTCGTTGAAACAACATCTCTGGCTCGTACCCTTTGTTTCAGCTCGTCCCATAAATGTTCGATGGGATTTAGGTCCGGGCTTCGGGCTGGCCACTCCATAACAGGAACATCCACCTCTTGAAGGTACTGGAACACTATACCAGCCGTATGTGATCTCGCATTATCCTGCATTAACACGAAGATTTCACCAATAACACCGGCAAAAGGTACGACGTAGTCGTCGAGTACTTCCTTAATGTACAGTTGAGAAGTAAATCCTCTTGATCGACGGCCAGTATTCGCTCCGGAGATGAACACGAGATCTGTCTTCGCCTCCAATGACATGCCTCCCAGAAACTTGCATGATCCATCGCCTATGAGACTCCTTCTTCAATGCAACATTGTGCAAATCGCCCTCCTGGTCTTGTATACACTCTTTTTCGCCCATCGTTGCTATGTAACACATCATGCACTCGTCAGAGAACATGACTATTCTCCATTATTTTTCTGTCCAATCCAAATGCTCTCGAGCCAACTGAAGGCGGGCTCGCCGATGGGCTGTGGTCAATTTCGGCATGTTTGCTGGTGCTGTCAGATGACCTTCTAGATGTCGTCTTCTAACTGTCCACCGACTGACTTGGGTTTCACGAACTTCTTTGAACCGCTGTCCCATTTGAACCGCACTCAAACGACGATTGGTTGTTTTGTTAGTATCTTAAATAGGTGGATGTGCCTGTTATGAATTGGCCAGCTGGAAGCCCGGACCTAAATCCCATCGAACATTTATGGGATGAGCTGAAAAAAAGGGTTCGAGCCAGAGATTTTATATCAACGAGTCTCCAGGGGCTACAACAAGCGATCGCAGAGGAATGGGAGGTGACACTTAATGAATTGGTGAAAACTTTGGTGAAATCGATGAAATATCGAATGGAAGCTGTCATTCAGGCTAGGGGAGGGAATACTTCTTATTAATAAAAATGTTTTTTTGCTGATTTTCATGTTTTAATTAGATTTTTACCACTAATTTTCATGCAGATAAATTCACCTAAAACGTGTACTTCAGATGTTGACCCCAAAAATTACTTTGTTGACACGATATAAGTACAAAAATGGTACCACTGGATAGGTGTTGAGATAGACTTTGAATCTGCATTCAAGAAAATTAAACCAACATTGGATTTTTAGATATTTTTGAAATTTTTGGTGAAAATTAATCAATGTGCGAATTTTTTGCACCCAAGTGTATAAAGATAACTCAATCCGTTTGATTTTTTAATGCCTTTTATTCTTTTTTGCTTTTAATTAAATATACGCAACAGTTGCTGCCGCAATGCTTCTTGCTCGATACATCTTAAAACACTCACGTATTGTAATTAAATTGTATGTATAAATTATTAATATTTCTGTTTCCAGACATACAGTAATGTGTGAAAGATAACTGTAGTTTAGCAATCGTTAAGTACTGTCTTGAAGCTAATCTTGTGTGAATGATTCGAAAGTGCTCAAACAATAATGACTCTATGGAGTGTATGGCAACACGATGGCTAAAACTACCATGTGAAAACGAAATTTAGAAGACAGTTAAATATTGTATTTGAAAACAGTGTATGGCGACTGTATTACTTTCTTGTGTTTGGGCACTAGAAATGGTAACAAAGGCAAAAAACAAACGCTTTGTGTGCCTCGTGATATAAAGTAATATGAAACATCCTTTTACTATGTTATGGCCGACTGTAGTAAAATTTATGTAAACAAAAATTGCAAAACTTGAAAATATACGATGCGAGAAATAGAATACTGCAGAAAAAATGTTTAGATTTTTAAATTAATTAGTGGTGTCATCTTTCGACATAGCTTGATATATAAGATGTTTCATTCTACTTTCTATTTCTCTCTACTTGTCTCGAAACAGACGGCTATAAATATTTTTATGATATATTTCTCAAATATTGGAGCCAGATTCTGTTTACGTATGTATTTGTATTCTGGGCCAAAGAACAACATACTACAAATATTGGTTATTACGTGGTAGGTAAATCTTTACTAGTTGCTTAGAGAATCACACTATTTGCCATCACATAGACAAAATCTTTAGAGCCGTTTTTGAGAATTCCTTTTATAATCAGCTCGAATGAACCCAAAAGATAATTCCAACCGCTAAATATTATTATTAACAAAAGCTTTAGGCAAAATTTTAATATTTATTATCAATATTTATGAGATTGGGGAGAACAATACTTACCTACTTTATAGAGCGAAAAACGTAAACTACCAGCAGTATTTGTTTAGCTCGTGATATTTTGTTTGAAAGACAGGAGCACTGCTTAATTTGGAGTTTTATTTTGTTAACCGCAGACAGTAATAAATTTGTTTAAGAGTAAAAAGCTCAGAAACAACCAAATACTGACCAACTAATAAATCTTCTGTAGACGTGCTATTCAAATCGTTACATTTATTTTATAAAGTTCAGAATTACAGGTAAGTGTTTTGGTAAAACTGACATGTCTTTGTCAAAATATTCATCAAATTTAGCTGAAACCGAACGTAATTTTCATACTTTGTTTTTGTAATATGCTATATCGGATCCATTTCTATTTAAAGTAATTAATATTAATTTATTTGTTATATAAAGCAGGTAGAGCTACTAATTAGTAAAAAAAAGCAAACAATTGTGAAATCGATCGAAATTAAAAATAATTTTTTGCCATTTAGAATTAAATATGTTTTTCTATTTAAAAGGGTTATTTTATGTATTTCAAAATAAATACAATGTACATAGTAAGTTATTTATACAAAAATGAAAATTTAATTCAATTATTTTCAATTATACAAAAATACATTTTATAAAATCAATCGATATTTAATGTAGATGAAAGTTGGAGAAGGTGCTATAAAAAATCCTAATTTCCAATCAATTTTCTTTTGTATAATAAACATGAACAATTTTATATATTCCTATATTTATATTGTATATAAATAAATAAATCAAAAGAGAAATATATATAATTTTAAGATCAAACAATTTATTGATTTATTTATTTTTTTTTTATTTAAAATAAGGTTTTTAGTAAATTTTGTTTGGTTGTGTCGACACCCAAAGGTTACAGAAAGCATTTTGTCATTTTTTCTTTCCCTGTTAAAAAAGCACACACAGCAGGGAGTGAGAATTTGAAACTTGTATTAAAAAAAAAAAAAAAATGTTACGGTGTAAAGTTTTTAAAAATAATCCCGATGAAAAATTCATCACAAAATACATAAAAAAAATTTACCTGGTTAAATTATTACCTTGAGCTAAAACTACTTTGGTTGTCTTGTAACGTTTTCATCATCATACATATATGTATGTACACAATATAGTATGTATGGTACATATAAAAACAATTTGTTAGCCTTTTATGATGAGATAAGCCACACGGTAAATCTCTGTGTATACACGAGTATATTGCTATGTATAAATATAACATAAGCTATGTTCATTTTTACCTGTACGACTTCTTTCCTCATGTACATGAAGATATATGTTTATATATTGGGTACACTTCATGTTGTTCAACACCTAAAATACGAAAAATAAAATTACTGAAAAATAGTAGACATTCATTAGTAATACAACAAGTAATAGTAACAAGGCAACATAAGAAAATAATTTTTTTGTGCGGAGATGGTAAACTACCAGGTAAGGATGGCCCCCAAATTTCAAAGAGAGTTTTTAAATAAAAATTTTCATTTCTTGGCATATAGATTTAAAAATAACTTGTTGTTGATGAGAGAAAAATCTGGGACCCGGACAAAGCCAATTGTCATGTATTTACCGTAAAGACATGACAAATGTTCCGGTTATCGTTTACTTCGTCGTCACCAATAGTTGTTTTATTTTTTTTTTTAAATGGTAGGGCAACAACATCATTGCCATTTTTATCATTGAACTAAGGCCATTTTTAACTTAACGACATCTCTTATCAAATTTATTTTCTATACTATCGCTATCACATGATTCACGAGTTCCCAAGTTTACTTTCGACTGCATAAAATAATTTGCTCGAATTGAACTAACTTTATCCCCATGATATGAAGTTGGGGAGCTAACATTTTTTTGATATAGTCCTGGGCTAGCTGACCATATACCCCACTACTTAGATTTATCTCTATTAATTGCTGCTCGACCCTTTTTTGTTTCACCATTATACATGGACGAAATCTCTAATAGTCGGAATTAAGTTAATCAAATTTATTCTTATGATATGAAGTTGGGGAGCTCAAAGATTTTTGATATAGTCCTGGGCTAGCTGACCATTAACACCGCTACTTAGATTTATCTCTTGTAATTGCTCCTCGACCCTTTATTGTTTCACCATTATACATGGACGAAATCAGTCATAGTGGGAATTAAATTAATCAAGTTTATCCCCATGATATGAAGTTGGGGAGCTAAAATATTTTTTATATAGTACTGGGCTAGCTGACCATATACCCTACTACTTAGATTTATCTCTTGTAATTGCTGTTCGACCTTTTTTGTTTCACCATTATACATGGACGCAATCAGTCATAGTCGGAATTAAGTTAATCAACTTTATCCCCATGATATGAAGTTGGGGAGCTCAAAGATTTTTGATATTGTCTTGGGCTAGCTGACCATGTACCCCACTACTTAGATTTATCTCTTTTAATTGCTGCTCGACTCTTTTATCTTTCACCATTATACATGAACGAAATCAGTCATAGTCGGAATTAAGTTAAGCAACTTTATCCCCATGATATGAAGTTGGGGAGCTAAAAGATTTTTGATATAGTCCTGGGTTAGCTAACCATTTACACCGCTCTTTAGATTTATCTCTTGTAATTGCTGCTCGACCCTTTATTGTTTCACCATTATACATGGACGAAATCAGTCATAGTGGGAATAGAATTAATCAAATTTATCCCCATGATATGAAGTTGGGGAGCTAAAACATTTTTGATATAGTCCTGGGCTAGCTGACCATGTACCCCACTACTTAGGTTTATCTCTTTTAATTGCTGCTCGACTCTTTATTGTTTCACCATTATACATGGACGAAATCAGTCATAGTCGGAATTAAATTAACCAACTTTATCCCCATGATATGAAGTTGGGGAGCTCAGAGATTTTTGATATAGTCCTGGGCTAGCTGTCCATGTACCCCACTACTTAGATTTATCTGTTTTAATTGCTGCTCGACTCTTTATTGTTTCACCATTATACATGGACGAAATCAGTCATATTCGGAATTGAATTAACCAACTTTATCCCCATGATATGAAGTTGGGGAGCTAAAAGATTTTTGATATTGTCCAGGGCTAGCTGACCATATACCCCAATACTTAGATTTATCTCTTGTAATTGCTGCTCGACCCTTTTTTGTTTTACCATTATACATGGACGAAATCAGTCATAGTCGGAATTAAATTAATCAACTTTATTCCCATGATATGAAGTTGGGGAGCTACAAGATTTTTGATATTGTCCTGGGCTAGCTGTCCATGTACCTCACTACATAGATTTATCTCTTGTAATTGCTGCTCGACTCTTTTTTGTTTCGCCATTATACATGTACGAAATCAGTCATAATCGGAATTAAATCAACCAACTTTATCCCAATGATATGAAGTTGGGGAGCTAAAAGATTTTTGATATAGTCCTGGGCTAGGTGACCATGTACCCCACTACTTAGATTTATCTTTTTTAATTGCTGCTCGACTCTTTATTGTTTCACCATTATACATGGACGAAATCAGTCATAGTCGGAATTAAATTAACCAACTTTATCCCCATGATATGAAGTTGGGGAGCTAAAAGATTTTTGATATTATCCTGGGCTAGCTGACCATATACCCCACTACTTAGATTTATCTCTTTTAATTGCTGCTAGACTCTTTTTTGTTTCACCATTATACATGGACGAAATCAGTAATAGTCGGAATTAAATTAATCAACTTTATCCCCATGATATGAAGTTGGGGAGCTCAAAGATTTTTGATATAGTCCTGGGCTAGCTGACCATTTCTTTCACCATTATACATGGACGAAATCAGTCATAGTCGGAATTAAATTAATCAACTTTATCCCTATGATATAAAGTTGGGGAGCTGAAAGATTTTTGATATTGTCCTGGGCTAGCTGACCTTATACCCCACTACTTAGATTTATCTCTTGTAATTGCTGCTCGACCCTTTTTTATTTCACTATTTTACATGGACGAAATCAGTCATAGTCGGAATTAAATTATTTAACTTTATCCCCATGATATGAAGTTGGGGAGCTAAATATTTTTGATATAGTCCTGGGCTACTGACCATATACCCCACTACTTAGATTTATCTCTTGTAATTGCTGTTCGACTCTTTTTTGTTTTACCATTATACATGGAAGAAATCAATCATAGTCGGAATTAAATTAATCAAGTTTATCCCCATGATATGAAGTTGGGGAGCTCAGAGATTTTTGATATAGTCCTGGGCTAGCTGTCCATGTACCCCACTACTTAGTTTTATCTGTTTTAATTGCTGCTCGACTCTTTATTGTTTCACCATTATACATGGACGAAATCAGTCATAGTCGGAATTAAATTAATCAACTATATCCCCATGATATGAAGTTGGGGAGCTGAAAGATATCTTATATACTCTTGGGCCAGCTGGCCATAGAAATAAAACTAAAATGTGACACAAATAAAAAATTAAAATTCTTATTGGATTTACGGTTAAATATATATATTTCGTTATTCGCCAGTTTTTTGTTAGAAACTTCACATCTGAATATTCTTATTGGATTTGTATATGTATGTGTTTTTTGTTTTTGTTAGAAACTTCACAGGCTCGTTTTGGTGCCTTCATTTGTTGATCCAACGGGTATAAAGATTTTTTTAATATTTCCATACATTTTATAAAAAATTCTTTGTTTGTAAATCACTTTATACTATAAATCAGCAAATTCTCCAATTTCGGTTCTAGATACTTCCAAAAACAGGTTTCTTGGCTTGTAATGGTTGTGTCAAAACGCACTTAAATTGCTTGATTATTTTTTTATATTTCAAAGAAAATCGCGAGATTATATTTAGGAGAAAGTCTAGCAGCAAAATTTTCGGATGCTTTAGACTTCCTGACAAACCTTTAATGAATCTTATGTAGGTTTAAATTTATAAGAAGTTTTGCATTTCCTTGACACTTCTTCCAAATGTTTTTTCACGGATTCATGTACTTTGCGATATGTCTCTGGTCTGTCATCTAACGAACTGGCAACTCGAACTGGCAAATACACAATTCAAGAAGCTTTGCGACGACATCGGCGTTAGCTTGACAGCTAAAAGAATGGATGTGTTTTCATCACGAATAAGACGATAGGGTCCAAGGAAGTTCAAATAAACCCTCTGCTAGGGAAGAAAAGTGGCTAAGAATGAACTAAGAAGGGGGCAGCTTGAAGTTTTTATGGCCTTAGTTGAGCTTATAATTATCACAACCTTTAGCAAAGTTTTCATGCCAATAATAGTATTGTAGCGACTCACAATATGTTCGTCACTGCAATATATTGTTACATTACGCACCAATAAAATAAATTCATACTTATTAATTTAAGTTTTCATATTTGTTAGTCAACTAACTCAGCTGCAACTCAACGCATTAACAAACTCAGCTGTTTCTGTTAATACGACAGCATTAACGCTGGGCACCAATACAACGATTTCTCTCGTTCATTTTGTTTTCGGCAGCGACACACCCAAGAAAAAAACAAAAAGAACAAAATTCAATTTTTCGCATTTTTTCATTCTAACAAGTTTAGCATTAAGCGTTTAAAGCGTTGACAAAAAACCAAGTGAATGATAAAGAAATGGCGCAGTCGGCCACAGTTAAATTCATCATTTAAAGTAAAAAGGAATTCAAATTTAATTGAAAGACAATCAGTGCTGTAAATTAGTTAGTGCCACAATGTAAATATCATTACAACATACACCCAACATAAAATAATATCGCGTTTTATATTAACATACAATATACGAAACCGCTGGTTTGGAGTACCATCTCACGAACAACAACGTGATAAGTGGTGACCACGACGTGGTGACCCCATTATTTACAATGTCTTAGTAGTTTTCGTATTCCCAAACGCGAGGAAGAAGGTGCGGAATATAGTGACTCGATTAATGACGGTCGTAATGTCTCCGGGACAAGTAATTTCCAGAAAGACAAATCACCCAACGTAGACGCATCCGTACGTTGTTTCAGATTTGAATAAGCGTTGCGTGAATTTGATATTTGATGTTTTTCGACAGGTTTCGATGTGTTTTGTCATTTTAATATATTCAAGAGTTCCAAGTGCCGGAGAATTTAAATCAACGTTCACTTGATGAAGCAGGAGGAATTAAAGAAAAACGATTACAAGGAAATATGTCTGACGCAACTATGGGCTTTAGAACAATATGCTATTCCAAAAGTCACATCTTAAATGTAATAGCTGTTGCAATGAAGAAACAATTAAAATATCTAGGACTGTTGATTTTGCTACCAATGGGGTTTCTGGTAATTCAGGGCGCTAACAGAATTATATTGTTCCTCTGGAAAAACCGTTGCACGAGTTCTAGAGGATATTCGAAGTTTACATTATGAATTTGGGGATTCCTTCGGTGCATATTGAGTTCACGGGTAAATTTATATTTTTCCATGCATCTTTGGAGGCAATGCACGCATTTACAAGCGAAGGCACAAATTCGATCATCTCACTTTCTGAAAGGGAGACTTCTAGGGAAACAGTTAAACTGAGAATTTCATACTAGAAATCGGAGGCATTTGCCTTCGGAATTCTATAAGTTAGCTCAACATGCCTTCTGGATGTGTTACTATTCAGCTGCAGTGAAACTGAATTCAAATTTGTGACTGAATTTGGTTAAATTGTTGGAAGTGAGCTGATTGTGGGAGGTCTAGGAAAAGAAGCATTCCCAAAGAATTGACAATTTGGAAATGTAGACCGCTGGGGCAACGTGGATGCTGATGCTTCATATCGCACATGATTTGGTATTAAATATCAAGGTAGAGGGCTGCACAAATAAAAGGTTTTTAAAAGCGGGTAAAATTTCAGGCTCAACCAACCAACTTAACTAATTGTGCTATTGCCACGACCGTAAATCTATCATAACATTACCAGTTATACAACTAGTAGTTCGATTGAATCATGATTTCCTAGAACGTTTTAGGCTATTTTACATAGTTGCTTCATAGCTGAAAGGGGTTTTTGAAGAGCGTTTATGTTCATCGATGAGTGAGACTAGTTCTAATCTTACTTTTATTTGAAGCGTAAAATTAACATTTCAAATTAATACAAGCTTAAATTCAGCACAGTCCACGCCAGTCGTAAAGGTATTTAGTCTAATCCTAATGAAAGCTGTTGTATTCTCCGACTACAGTTGAGTAAGAAAAAACGAGAATAGAACTATCATTTCACCCAGTGAATTGAATCAACAGTTTGACTAATTAAAATCATTTGCAAAAGTCAAAATGGTTAAGATCCACATTCAAAAAAATAGCTTAGAAAGTCACTGAAATTTGCACTATAAAACCTAACATAAAACAGCAATTAGGAAAATTGTATCCAAGCTTAACCGAACATTGCAATCAACAAGAACACAAGTCGACAGCTTGGATAAAATTATGAACTAAACAAAAACATATATGCGTTAAACTTTGTACCAATCAAGATCTTCTTGCAGATTAGTCGATGTCCAAAACATTCATTAGAGGAACGTTAATAGGATATGAAAGGCGAGGGTATAGCCAAAATAAATTTAAAAGTATAGAATGAGGAAAGGGTGAAAGAGGAAGTCATATAGATTTGGGGCCATCAGTTGCCGGTTGAATTAGATTTCTGGAGGGTATTACATTAAAAAAAATTAGTGCTCCTCTATACATTTGCCGTAACTGAATTTGGAAATTATTTGAGCAGAGCCTCCAAGGCGGTCCTTAAGGGCTCAAGGCATGGCCATAGCTCAGGGTTGGAAAGGGTGATTTTCTTGGTAGACCGCATAAGGAAACAAACAAAAAATAATTTACAAAGTATTTCAATCTTAGGAAAAGGAAACGAGCAAAGATGGGAGAGCAGTCAGAGCATGCTTGCCTAGCGGAGCTAGTCGCCTATACTAGATAAATTAAAATAAACCGAACTGATCAAAAACACCACTTTAAACTGAGTGATGTAATAATTAGGAGCTAAGCCAAAACTTGCTGCTTTTATACATTATCGTATCTCCCCACTTTACCAACCGGAAACAGCTTAATGCTCAACAAAAAAAAAATAGTATTGCCACCTCTAAAAATTGCAAAACTAATGCGCTAAATGGACTGGCCGTATTAATTAACAACATTCGAGCTAAATTTAAGTGAGCGTGATGAAGAATTTAACGTAACAATACCTCTAAGATAAGTGCCTGTTATTGCTGTGCAAACCCCATTCGATTAAACTTAGAAATTTTTAAAATTAGTCACTGTTCAGACATTTCAAAGTATATGCTTTTGTTGTTTTTTTCGGTTTGATTTATTTGAAATTAATCTACTTGCATCATCGACGACTAAGCTGTTTGTCCATATTTCTATAGAAAAAGCTCTCCTTAACTCTTCCACTATTCTGTATTTTATTTTACTAACTTCGGAAATCATCATAAATTACTATATATGTAATATACCAAATAGATATTTATAGCTGATAAGTTCCGGGCAATAATTTGTCATCCGATTCGAACTTATTTCATATCGTCCGTATACAAATCAATCAACTGAAAAAATCTTGTCCAATTTAACTTTATAATCAGCTATCAAAATACTATTCAATGGGAAAGGAAAGGTAAAAAAGGGTTAAGGAAAATAATATTTGGATAAAAACGAAAAATCATGTAATGTACTACCAACAATAGAATAAATTCAATTTAGTTCCAACAATAACAAAAAATTTAACAAAAAGGGAATAAATAAATCTTTCATTCTTAATAATAATTTCCTAAATTCTCGTGGGAATCACATAAAATGATAAAATATCGTTTCGCAATCCGACTTTATACAGACAGAGAATGGAGACAAATTAATAATTCAATATCTTATTATTTTTTATATTGTTATCAGCAAGGAAACATACAACTGTTAACCTTATATAAATAAAATAAAAAACGATTTTATTATTTATTTCCTTCCTATATACCAATAGTATACCCTGAATTGTGAATCAATTATAAATATCAAAGTGATGTCTAGGTAAGCTACTTGTTCCCCTTTCCCTCCTCCTCAATCAAAAATATGAATTATTTATTTTGTAATCAGCGCCATCGTTCGATTTCCGTTTTGTTTTATCTGATGAAAACAAAACAAAAAAATATTTAATCTGTTTATTGCATGACGGATGAAAATTGAAAATTGTTAACAAAACAGAGAGATGCTGAGAAAATTTAATTTAATTTTGATAAAAACAAGACAAAGCACATATTATGTACGCATATATAACGTATGTGTATTATATCATCAATTCGTAGAAAAACAGAAATTATATTGTTACGATACAGTTTTGTTTTGGGTGTGGGTGATATTCAATTTTCTCAAACAAACTTATTTTTTCTTCGTTTTTCTTGATATATAAACGAGTACATATTAACAACACATTATTTCCTGTCAATTAAGTAATGTGATACATAAACAATATGGATACAAGCATAATATTATGTTTTATTATAATTGACATGAAATTTAATAAACATATTTTAGGATATTGATGAAAATTAATATCACAGTTAAATTTGGATTGGATGAGGCACTCTAGCTGTATTTGGCTGTTGGCAACTTGTTATTACTAATTTAGATTATTTTGAAGTGGAAAGTCTTAATTGGTATCTGGCGGAGGTAGTCTTCAAACTATGTGCTAAAACCTCTTAAAAAACTTGTCTGGAAATGTTAAACTTTTTTTTCGCTTTTTTCGCAACAAGCAATTAGAAACTTCCCCAATTATCAGACGAGTTAAACTTTTTTAAAGAATCCAGAAAAGTCAAAAGGAATTGAAAACGTTGTTTTATACTTAACTTATCTTAAATATCATTAGTTTCTGAATCACTCTAAATCCCATTGGTTGCGATCCACCTAAAGCTGGTCATTTATCGGAATTTGATAAAAGGCCCTTCGCCATTCTTAGCGAAATTGCGATCAGGGAAGAATAATAAGTTGGAATGATTTACCAGACCAATTAACACAATTTGACATAAGACACAGTGAAAGCTCAATTTGTATTCGGTGGTATTATGAAGTGTGACATCAATTTTTACATAATGATAACAGCAGTCGATACAAATAGGTTATTGCAAAAAAAACGCAGTTTTCACTAAGCCGCCGGCACCGAAAAAGTACGACATTTTGAATATTTATAATCTGCTACTATGTTTTGATTACCATGGAAGATACCAAAACCAAAAAATTTTGATATTTGCAAAAATTGTGCCAAGATGCGTTTAAATAGCCTGATTTGTACTGCAGATTTGTTTGAATATTGAATTTTCTATAGAAAATAATGATTTGGTAATGCTAAAAAATTCTGGGCCAAAAATTAATATTATGCTGCTATGTTTCGATTGCCAAGGACGATTTCACTAATAATAAATTTTGATATTTGCAAATATCGCGCCTAGATGCGTTTAAATAGCCTGACTTGTACTGAAGATTTGATAGAAAATTGAATTTTCTATAGAAATTAACTATTTGGTATTGCTCAAAAATTCTGGGCCAAAAATTAATATTTTGCTGCCATGTTTCGATTGCCTTGGACGATATCACTAAATATAAGTTTTGATATTTGCAAATATTGTGCCTATATGCCTTTGAATAGCCTGATTTGTACTGCATATTAGACAGAAAATTGAGTTTTCTATAGAAAATAATATTGCTCAAAAGTTCTGGGTCAAAAATTGATAATCTGCTGCTCTGTTTCGATTGCCAAGGGCGATGTCACTAATAATAAATTTTGATATTTCCAAATATCGTGCCTAGACGCGTTTAAATAGCCTGATTTGCACTGTAGATATTTGACAGAAAATTAAATTTTTTATAGAAAATAACTAATTGATATTGCTTAAAAATTCTGGGCTAAAAATTGATATTCTGCTGCTATGTTTCGATTGCCATGGACGATATAACTAATAATCAATTTTGATATTTGCAAATATTTTCTCTAAATTCCTTTAAATAGCTTGATTTGTACTGCAGATTTAATAGAAAATTGAGTTTTCTATAGGAAATTAGCTATTTGATATTGCTCAAAAATTCTGGGCCAAAAATTGATATTCTGCTGGTATGTTACGATTATCATGGGCGATATCACCAATAATACGTTTTGATAATTCCAAATATCGTGCCTAGTTGCGTTTAAATAACCTGATTTGTACTGCAGATTTGATAGAAAATTGAATTTTCTATTAAATATAGATATTTGGTATTGCTGAGAAATTCTGGGCCAAAAATTGATATTCTGCTGCCATATTTCGATTGCCATGGACGATATAACTAATAATAAATTTTGATATTTGCAAATATTTTGTCTAATTGCTTTTAAACAGCCTGAGTTGTACTGCAGATTTGATAGAAAATTGAGTTTTCTATAGAAAATCTCTATTTGGTATTGCTTAGAAACTCTGGGCCAAAAATTATTAATCTGCTGCTATATTTCGATTGCCATGGACGATATCACTAATAATAAATTTTGATATTTGCAAATATTTTGTCTAAATGCCTTTAAACAGCCTGAGTTGTACTGCAGATTTGATAGAAAATTGAGTTTTCTATAGAAAATCGCTATTTGGTATTGCTCAAAAATTCTTGGCCAAAAATTGATATTCTGCTGGTATGTTTCGATTGCCATGGGCGATAACACTAACAATAAATTTTGATATTTGCAAATATTGTGCCTATGTGCCTTTGAATAGCCTGATTTGCACTGCAGATTTGATAGAATATTGAATTTTCTATTAAAATTAGCTATTTGGTATTGCTGAGGAACTCAGGGCCAAAAATTATTAATTTGCTGCCATATTTCGATTACCATGGACGATAGGACTAATAATAAATTTTGATATTTGCAAATATTGTGGCTAGATGCGTTTAAATAGCCTGATTGGTACTGTAGTTTTGATACAAAATTGAATTTTCTATAGAAAATAACTGTTTGGCATTGCTGAGAAATTCTGAACCCAAAATTGATAATCTGGTGCCGTGTTTCGATTGCCATTGGCGATGATATCACTAATAATAAATTTTGATATTTCTAAATATTGTGTCTAGAAGCGTTTAAATAGCTTGATTTGTACTGCAGATTTGATAGAAAATTGAATTTTTTATTGAAAATCGCTACTTGTTATTGCTCAGGAATTCTGGGCCAAAAATTATTAATCTGCTGCCATATTTCGATTTCTATGGACGATAGAACTAATAATAAATGTTGATATTTGCAAATATTTTGTCTAAATGCCTTTAAACAGCCTGAGTTGTACTGCAGATTTGATAGAAAATTGAGTTTTCTATAGAAAATCGCTATTTGGTATTGCTCAAAAATTCTTTGCCAAAAATTGATATTCTGCTGGTATTTTTCGATTGTCATGGGCGATAACACTAATAATAAATTTTGATATTTGCAAATATTGTTTCTGGATGCGTTTGAATAGCCTAATTTGTACTGCGCATTTGATAGAAAATTGAATTTTCTATAGAAAATAATTCTTTTGGGCTCACAATTTCTGAACCCAAAATTGATAATCTGGTGCCGTGTTTCGATTGCCATGGGCGATGATATCACTAATAATAAATTTTGATATTTCTAAATATTGTGCCTAAACGCGTTTAAATAGCTTGATTTGTACTGCAGATTTGATAGAGAATTGAATTTGTTATTGAAAATCGCTGCTAGGTATTGCTCAGGAATTCTGGGCCAAAAATTGATTATCTGCGGCCATGTTTCGATTTCAACGGGCGATATCACTAATAATAAATTTTTGATATTTGCAAATATTGTGCCTAGATGCGTTTAAATAGCCTGATATGTACTGCAGATTTGATAGAAAATTGAATTTTCTATTAAAATTAGCTATTTGGTATTGCTTAGAAACTCTGGGCCAAAAATTATTAATCTGCTGCAATATTTCTATTGCCATGGACGATAGAACTAATAATAAATTTTGATATTTGCAAATATTTTGTCTAAATGCCTTTAAACAGCCTGAGTTGAACTGCAGATTTGATAGAAAATTGAGTTTTCTATAGAAAATCGATATTTGGTATTGCTCAAAAATTTTGGGTAAAAAATTGATATTTTGCGACGATGTTTCGGTGGCCATGGGCGATATAACTTATAATAAATTTTGATATTTCCAAATATTATGCCTAGATGCGTCTTAATATACTGATTTGTACTACAGATTTGATAGAAAATTGAAATTTCTATAGAAAATAACTATTTGGCATTGTTAAAAAATTCTGGGCCAAAAATTGAAGTTTTGCTACCTTGCTTCGATTGCCATGGGCGATATCACTAATAATAAATTTTGATATTTGCAAATATTGTGCCTTGATGAGCTTAAATAGCCTGATTTGTACTGCTGATTTGATAGGAAAATAAATTTTCTATAGAAAATCGCTATTTGGTATTGCACAGAAATTCTGAACCAAAAATTGGTAATCTGTTATCATGTTTCGGCTGCCATGGGCAATATCAATAATAATAAATTTTGATATTTGCAAATATTGTGCCTAGATGAGTTTGAATAGCTTGATTTGTACTG
Source organism: Tipula vernalis (assembly GCA_958295665.1). Lineage (NCBI taxonomy): Eukaryota > Metazoa > Arthropoda > Insecta > Diptera > Tipulidae > Tipula > Tipula vernalis. The sequence continues at coordinate 17,138 of CATQIW010000205.1, read as the reverse complement.
CAGATTTGATAGAAAATTGAATTTTTTATTGAAAATCGCTTCGTGGTATTGCTCAGGAATTCTGGGCCAAAAATTGATAATCTGCGGCCATGTTTCGATTTCAACGGGCGGTATAAATATTAATAAATTTTTGATATTAGCAAATATTGTGCCTAGATTCGTTTAAATAGCCTGATATGTACTGCAGATTAGATTGAAATTTTAATTTTCCATTGAAATACGCTATTTGGTATTGCTCAAAAATTTTGGGCCAAAAATTGATATTCTGCGGCGATGTTTAGGTCGCCATGAGCGATATAACTTATAATAAATTTTGATATTGGCAAATATTATGCCTAGATGCGTCTTAATATACTGATTTATACTACAGATTTGATAGAAAATTGAAATTTCTATAGAAAATAACTATTTGGTGTTGCTCAAAAATTCTGGGCCAAAAAATGAAATTCTGCTGCTATGTATTGATTGCCATGGACGATATCACTAATAATAAATTTTGATATTTGCAAATATTGTGCCAAGATGCGTTTAACTAGCCTGATTTGTACTGCTGATTTAATAGAAAATTGAATTTTTTATAGAAAATAAATATTTGGTATTGCTCAAAAATTCTTGGTCAAAAATTAATATTCTGCTGCTATGTTTCGATTGTCATGGTCGATATCACTTATAATAAATTTTGATATATGGCCATATTGTGCCATTTTGCGTTTTAATTTAATTTGCTACAAGTTTTATTCGTAAATTTAATCATTAATTGAACATCGCTATTTGATGTTGCTCAAAAATTCTGGGCCGAAAATTTATAATCTGGTGTCATGTTTCAATTGATATGGACGATAGTTGGAATTAAGGAAACAAATAGGTATTGGCTCCTTTATTTAATTTTCGCCAGAATGGGCAATGAAAACACTAGAACTGATTTCTTCGGATAAAATACTGTAACCTTTGTTGAAATAAGTTTAGTTTTAATATTTTTCTAAATACTTTCGCTACTTTCGGTTAAAATTAGCTTGTGCTGAGGTTGGTGGTTGGTTGTGTAATGGTTTGAACTTGTAAAGGCAAACTAAAAATGGGGAATGCTACGGAATGGGAATTTTAGTTTGTAGTTTTTTTGGAGTTATCTATGTGTACATATGCATTCTATAGTATGTTATGTAGCATTAATCTATGGCACTACATCTTTTCTAGAAATTCGTTTACATCGTTCATTCGTTATGAATTATACTAGAACGCATAATTGGAAATTTTTTGGTATAGTATGAATCTCATGAGAAATGTGAAAAGTAAATGGGAGGGAGTCAAATTAAATTTAGATTTTACGCCTTAGTCATTGAAATTCAAAATTAAGTTTGCTGTTTCGTAATTTACAAAAAATTGTTTACACTATATTCTGAATGCAGGCGCTCATTCGTAATAAAGTGTACAAATAAACCAATATAAATTAACTAAGCAGTTTATGCTTATAGAAGGTCTTTCAATAGGAACCAGTGTTGTGCAATTACGCGTAAAAAATAATTTTTTACATACATTACGTAAAAAATTGTAAAATACGGTAAAAATTGTATTAATTTAAAATATTGTAATAAATGTAAAAAATATTAAAAGTGATGCCATCTAAAAGAATTAAGAAATACTAGTACCACTCACATACTCAAACCACTCTAAAAATTTTCAATAGATTTTAACGAAAATTAAAATAATCAATCATTATTTAATCAAAATTTATAATTATTAATTAATTAAATTATCATAATGAATATTGCATATGTTCAACAAACCAACATGAATAATCGGTCACATTGATTAAACTAATTTCACCACTGTTCGGCATATTCGTGTACAATTCCATTTTTATCATTTTTCAAATCAAAAATAAGATTCCTTTAATAGAAATATGCACATAAAATCAATGATTAATGATTTGATTATTTAATTATGCTTTACCGGATAATAATTTTTGTAGTAGGTAGGTATTCACGCTAGAATTTATCGCAATGCCATCTGTGGTTAGTTTTAGCAAATAAATCAAAAAATATTTTTAAGAGTGCAATTGCTGTTACTAAACCCGCCGCAATTTTTGTGTATATTGACAGAAATTCGCCCGCTTCTGCTCAAAAGTATTTCGGATAATGCAAATTATTTCACAGAAATACGGGCATTATATTATGTTGGCCGCATGACATAACGATTTTGTGCAATTGTACGATTGCAATTGTCATCAGAAAATTTTAATACCAAATCAAGCAATATGAAATTGTGGAAGTTTTTAATAAGACCATCTCGCTCATTTTTATATACTCCTCTGCCTCTAATGAGACACAAGTTGTATAGAACCGTACTCAAATAGCCAGCCGTATAATCGGAACGGGGTACGTTAAAATATTGTTAGTACACGCTATTTGTGGGCCAATATAAATTTGCATACTAAATTTCAATTCAATCGGTTAAGAAACACGGGAAGTTGTAGAAGAAATGTTTTCTCATACTAAACACTACGGGAATATATAGACAGCCGTATAATCGGAACAGGATATGTTATAATATTGAAATTCGGTACACGCTATTTGTGGGCCAATATCAACTTGCATACTAAATTTCACTTAAATCGGTTAACAAACACGGGAAGTTGTAGAAGAAACGTTTATTTTCTCATACTAAACACTACGGGAATATATAGACAGCCGTTTAATCGGAACGGGATACGTTATAATATTGAAATTCGGTACACGCTATTTGTGGGCCAATATCAACTTGCATACTAAATTTCACTTAAATCGGTTAACAAACACGGGAAGTTGTAGAAGAAACGTTTATTTTCTCATACTAAACACTACGGGAATATATAGACAGCCGTTTAATCGGAACGGGACACGTTACAATATTGAAATTCGGCACACGCTATTTGTGACCGAATTAATTTGTGCAATTGTTTTCAAAGAACCGTACCAAAAATCAACTGGTTACCACAGTTATGATTGCATTTCGCTGCCCCTGCCATGATATTATTGTAACAAAGTTGAGCCTTGATAAAGAATGATGCGTGATACAATTAAATTACTTATCGTTTTCGAGAACGTAGCTGCTAGAATACCAATTGCAAAATAAATATAAATTAAAAATCATGGGATTAATTTAAATAATAATAATAAATTCTTATATATTAAATATTATTATTTTTTTTTTTTTTTTAGTTGTAAATAACAATATTTAGTAGAAAAATAGGCATTAGGAATCGATTACTAGTTTTAATATTTTACAAAATAAATTTTTTTGACAATCTATAACATAATTGCGGTGGTGAAAGTTAAAAGTAAAACATACACAGTCAAATTTTATAAATCAAATAGTATGATACCTACGTGTGAGATGGCGCAGAATAAATTATAATTATTTGAACCATGTATTATTTTTTTAATAACATTTTCGAATAGATACAATTTTAATACATAAAAAACAGAATAAATCATTCCGTTTTTTTTTTAAATAAAATGCGTTTGGTCAGCATATTTTAAACATTTTATTTAAAACACATAGTACAATCTACATTCAAATTAATTTCAATAGATAGAGCTGTGAAATGGTTGTAATATAGACATACAATTTTTTAATTCTGCTCTTTTCATTTAAATGTCACATTTCGCACAGATGTCGCTAATTAGTTAGAATTTTTTACTTTGTAACGTAAAAAATTTCAGGTAAAAAATACAATTATTTACACGTAAATAATAGTGTAAATTACGCAATGTAAAATACGTGCACAACACTGATAGGAACGCTCAAAATTGGTTTGGTTTTTGCAGCTGCGTTGTTAAAGCAACATCTGTTAAATTTGTTGTGAATTGTTCAGTGTTTTATGGCAAATCATATTAAAAGGTTATAGCGTTTAACATCGTGCAGAACCATCAAATTTTATTTTCAAAACGAATCTGGAATCAAAAATAGCAAGCTATAAGCTTTATAACCGAGAGCATCGTTATTTGAATTAATTTAATTTTTAAATTTGCTGAATTTTTTTGATATAAAACTTTTGATTTAACTTTAAGTAATCGCATACATGTAAATCTGCCACAATATAGGTCAAGAATAATCATAAACAACCATTGAATTTACTATAGTAAAAACAACATTTTCTGGTTAAAATCTAAACAAATATTTTAATTTATTATTTACAAACCAAAAATTAATTAACTTTAGTTTCTCACCCACACACCATAATATTATCTGTATTCATCCTAGAATATTAAAACTTGTAACAGTAGCTACTATTTGCAGATACCAAAATATACTCTGTAAATAAGCATAAAAATAATCGATTTATATATGTAGTACATACATATGTAAGTATATATTATTATGTACAAGTTATTTATGTGTTTCAACAGTACTCAAATCATAAAATCTATATCCTTTTTCTTCCTATATTATGTATAACAAATAATAATACAATATACCATAAATTTAAGATTTTTAGTTAAATATACACACAAATAAAACAATAATAACAGTAATAAATAAATAAATTCTAATGCCTAAAAATCTTTATTACTTATTGTTTATTATGAAATCCAAACTGTACATAATATGTATACAAACATTTATAAATAACATAAATACGTTTTTTATACATAAATATTTTAATCCTGAAATCATAATAAAAATAAAACAACAAAAAACCAGTACACTCTTCATACAGAAATATCGATACAAAACTCATTCAAATCAAACAATCGCACAAAAAATAAAAATCTTTCAAGTCAAACGTAGATGGTGGAGTATTTACATAATAAGAAAGTCTATAAAAAAAAAAAAATATTTTCCGCTTTTCAGTGGAATTTTCCGTTTTGTTCGTCTTCCTCCCAATAAAAAAATCTGTTAACAAAATATAAAAAAAAAAAAAAAAAAAATCAAACGAGCTTTTGGTTGTTTCGTTTGTTGATTTGATTATTGAAATCTTGTGCGTGAGACTTTATTACGATTTTTGTATTTTTTATTTTATTTTTTATTTTTTTTGGGTTACAAAAATCCCATTGAAAAGATGTCAATATTTTATGCGCTATTCAAAACACGCGACATCAATTTGCATAAATGAATAAAATGGAAAAATTCTATGTAACATTGCTGGGAAAATCGACTAAAGGTTGTTTGTTTTCAATGTTTAATCATATTTGCTGTATATAAATTCTGCGAGTTTTTTAATTCGTCACCAACTATATTAATCTCAGTTAAGTGACACCTACTTTTAAAAATGTGCACGACTTGTCAGCATATAAATGTTAACTATTAGCACCTTCGCGCTCCACCAACATTTCAGAAATATTAAACGTGAAATGCATGTATTCGAATATTTTTAACATACATTATTCTAAGGATTATTATTTACTATATTATGTCATATTTGGGCATGTTTTGGGACAACAAAAGAAATGAAATGATGAGTGGATGAGTGGTGATGAGTGGAGGTTGTTGTTTAATTCGGTAACTTAAATTGGTTTAGGCAACCAAAATTATGTTGTGGGATCCAATGTACTCGTTGGCATACAGTTCGGTGCTTTTTACTGAAACCACTATGATTAAGGAATGAATATGATCACTAACTATACAAACCTGCAACGAACGCCATTTTGATGAGCCTTTAATAACCTCGCTGACCTTACATTATGGTTGTAATTTTAATATTTAATTAAATAAAATGTTCGTTCCTTCCAAAAGTTGTAAAACAGGCTAGGTTAGGCTCCCTTTTCTCTATCAAACGTCACATTATGTATTACAAAATTTGTTTATATCGTGATATCCAAACAAAAAAAAATATATTCGGATTAAAGTAATTTCTCATACAAACATTAACATATTTACAATATAAAATATCCATATTTCTTAGATAAAGCCCTTATTATTTATGTTAAAAAGGAGAGCATTTTTTTATAAATCATTACAGCACAAAACAAATATTTTTATTAGCTGCTGCTATATATTTATAAGTAGTATCCCCTTCAAAAGTTTCATAATTCACTAGAAACATATAGATATACACAAAAAAAAGAGCTTTTTTTGTGATGGATGTTGATTACAATTTTTACAAAAACAAAAAATTCAACGACAACATTTCACATCTTATCTCTCCCTCTCCCAGAAAAAGACAAGTCATTTATTTATGTGGACAACCCATTTTTCAAAAGTTTATTAATTTTAATTAGGTTACGACAGTTTCGCTTTGTTATTCTTTCTCGTCTGCAATTTTCTCTTATCGCCAATTTTCTTTTTCGTACATAATTCAAAAAGATAAAACATTTTTTTTTTAATAATTTTTGTTTCGTCTGTGTGATACTGTATTTTAATCAGCTTAAAGCATTGGCATTTTAGTATTTTTAGATTAATTTTTTTCGGAAATACTTGTTACAATTAAATTTATCATTAGTATTTCAGAATAATCATGATTTTTGGAAGATAAATTAATTAATTAAATTTAATTTCGGTGATAAAAATCGTTTTGCACAGACGGTTTCTTGTAGTTTGGACGGTGAAGATAATACCACATAAAATTAATTAGGCAATAAAAATATTTATGAAGATTAAAATTATTCTTAATAAATACATATTTCACTATATTGCTTTTTCTAAATCGGTTGTTGCTAAGAGTGGCAGTTCTATTAAAGGACAAGAAAGAAATTATATTGAAAATAAAAATCCCTTTGAGCTCACAGTATAAAAAAAAATTGAATTTTCAATGAGATGATTTTGTTGAAAAAATAACATTTTTATCAAAGAAAAAACTTTTCGAAACCACGTTAATAATTTGTTTCACAAAGTAAGGTTTTTAGGAAGAGAGACCACTTCTTTTAAATCTACAATTGATATTCAATGTGAAACACCAGTTCTAGAAAATTTAAGTAGTCCCACAGAGAACAGTATACCTGTAAAAACAGTGATTGTACAAGACCCTGTGATTGACATTAAAAGTGTGACTACAGATTTATTATTAAAACTAAAAGGCCAACATAATATCCCTGAAAATGTGATTTATTTAATTGCTGACAAACTTTTATATTGCTCAGAATTATTAACAAGGCACGTTCGGGAAATTATAGAAAAACATTTTGATCATTGTAAGAATCAAAATGATTTGAAGAGTGAACTGTTACTTTCAATATTACCTAAATTAAGTTTTATGTCTAGTAGTTCGATGTCAACTTATAAACGAAACCAAAACATTTTGTCACAATCTATGGTTGCACCTGTAAAAATCAATTTGGGTTTAAACAATTACCATAATCCCTGTTTTTTTTTATTACATTCCAATATTGGAAACATTAAAATCTCTTTTCGGAGACACTGACATTTTGTCACAAGTTATGACAAATAAATATAGAAGTTATTCAAAACTTCATGTTGATGCTTCAAGTTGTTAGGCGTTTATTTTATTCTTGGTAATTTATATGTTCAAAATAGATCCCAGATCAATAATATAATGCTATGTTTGTTATGTACTGAATCTCACATAAAAACTTTCGGATTTAACGCTATTTTCGATAATGTGTTATCGGATTTAAAAATCTTAGAAACAAACGGGATTATTAGTAATAAAAATATAGAATCTTTAAAGGGATCAGTAGTAGCAATTTGTGGCGATAACTTTGGTTCACATCAAATTGGAGGTTACCTGGAAAATTTAAGTACTGCTGAATACTTTTGCAGATATTGCTATATAACATTAACAGGCTTTAAACATAATTTCCCAATACGAAGAGATTTGAGAACAAAGAGTTCATATAATGATGATGTTTTAAATTAAGAGCATTTAGAGTTTAGTTCGGGAGTTAAAACTAATTCGTGTTTTAATGAATTAAATTTCCTTCATGTAAGCACTGGTATTCCCCCATGTATTGCTCACGATTTATATGAAGGGATAGTTCCTCTTTGTTAATCATAATTGGTTTACATACGATTATTTTAATATCACTAGTGCTCGATTAGCAAAATCCCTGAAATATAATGTCACCTTTCCAGAATTAAAATATAATGGTAAAAAAATTACTGGCCATGCAATGCAAAACTTTTATCAACTTATTTTACTACCACTGGTAATTATTGGTAAAATTAAAAATGTAAATTATAGTGTACTTGAAATGATTATTACACTATTGGAAATAACGCAAATTGTTTCATCACATACGGTAACTTTTACCCATAATAATTATGTAGAAGTATTGATTGATAGCTAGATTGACCTAGAACAATTTTGTTATTTCCAAATAGTAGTTTCAACATTAAGATTTGAAAGCAAATATCAATACTTTAAACAAATCGCATTAAAGACTAGAAATTTTATTAATTTAACTAAATTATTAACTCAAAGGCATCAAATATTGCAATCAACCTTATTTGGAAAAAGATTTATTAGTAACGTTATTGCATCTAAATTATTATCTACGGACTGTAGTTCAGTTGCACCAAATTTTCCCTACCAAGCAAATACTGTGACATTTAAAAATATTCAATATTGTTTGGGGCAGTGCCTGGCAATATCTAATAATGTCAATGGAACTGTTTATTGTTTAACAATTAAGGCTATTTTAATTAATGAAAATTCTTCAGATTTAGCTTTTCGCGGTAATGTATTTTCTATGATCTATTATAAATTAGGATTATATGAAATTACAAATATTTATGAAAATAATACACTTTCCGACCTTTCCTCTCCTTTTCCTTTTATAACCAATAGAAATAGACGAATCTCGTATGCCACACTACAATGCGCAATTCCACAGTTTTGGCAAAATTTCAAAATTCAAATTATTATTATTGTTTAAATATTATTTTTCCTTTAGATTTTCTTTTTAATACAATATGTCATCAATATACGATTGGTAGTAAAAATTTGGGATGCTGATCGAATTACAAAAAAAAAAAAAAACCTTTTTATTTACTGGCTATATAACCAGCATCATCAAAAAAGGTAAATACCCGTAAATGCATCTACATTAAGAAACATTTTGTTACTAATTATTTTTCTCTAACTTTAGCAAATACTGCGGGTATTCTAGGATCCAAGCTTGTTCTGAAATCTGATGGGACGGAAGTAGAGGATTCCGATATATTTCAATATTTTGTTTGAAAATATGAAATTTTCCAGTTGCTTCCAGAAAATATCACAAGGGCCCCTTCAGCCTCTTACCAGCCAATTGCCGCACCATAAACGAGACCATCGGTATAAACGAGACTGTCGCTATAAACGAGACCGTCGCTATTAATGAGACGGTCGCTGTAAATGTCACCAATTCCGAAGATATTATAAAGTGGATTAACACTTCTGAAAGTAAACATTTTGAATATGTCGAATTGCCAAATTCATCTTTGAGCACAACTATTTAAATGTCAAGTGGAAGAATTTCATCACTTAATTCAGATAAATCTGATAATATTGGAATTAGAAATGCCCAAAAATTATTTTCAGGTTACCAAATCAATTTAAATAAAATGTCGGAAGAATTAGTTAGTTTGTTCAATGGCCAACAAATCTTAGGAAGATGTTATACAGATTTCGTCCATAGTATTATTTCCGATATGAAACGTACCTTATTTTACATTCCGCAAACGATATTTCGTAAAGAAGCTGAAGAACGTTTAGCAGCATTTCCGAAAAGTGTGGGTCTACTAAATAGTTAAGGAGATCTTACTTCAGATGAATCGGTTGGCTTAGCAACAAAGTTGCTAAACCATAATAACTACTTGAATCGGGCAATCTAACAATATCGATAAACCAACGAAACAAAATTACAACATCGCCGAAAGTGTCCTAAATTTTTACAACAACAAGGACGATGATAACTATACCGAAGAAGAAGGCGAATCAAAGCGAATTTGGCTCAAGGAATACTACAACCTTGAAATCACAAATGAAGAACTAAGGCAGGAAATAGTAACGGTTTTTAAAAATACACTTTCGATTCAGCGTAAATATCTACTGAACAACCCTAAAATGATAGAAATTAAACAGCACTGGCCACATTTATTGGAATCTAATTTGCTTATTTATCACTTTAACAGTTTATTGAATGTTAAAGAAAATTTTTTTAATGAAGGGAGAAACTAAAAATAAAAACTTTCGAATTTACAAAAAAAAAAACTGATATTTCTGAACCAGATCTTAAAGTTTTAAAAGTAATCACTCTTCATTTTAAGGAAAAATTGGAAATGATGATACGACAGTATGATGTACCTAATATTTTTTAACTTATCCAATTAAATCAATAAATAATACTGAAATATATTTTCTTCGCAGGCAGGAACAACTCAAATTGAAATAGAAGCGTTAGGTCCTACTCCATGCTTTGCTGTTATAAGTAAGTATGTTTGGTTTCGAAACCTATTCTTTGTTAAATAGAACCACAGAGGATTTGTATCGAAAGCAAAGCTAAATTTATTTCTGGGAAATATTATTTTATCTCTGGCAATTTGAATAGATTTGAAATTAATCTAGATTTCGGAAAGAACCTACATAAAACTAGAAAGAACGCTGTTTAATTGGAATGAGAATTCATGAGAATATTTTGATAGAGATTTTTTATTTTATGGCATTTTCCTTTCTCGACAAAATTATGGCACAAAGCTGCATTTTGTGTTTAGCAAATTTTTTTATACTCTTGCCCAGCGGCGCATACCAGTCGCTAGGCCAGCCTAGCAAAAGTATAAAATCAGTTATACAAAAAAAGCAATCTTATTAGAATTCTAGTGGAAGGATAGTTTTATTTAAAAATCTATAATTTCCTTAAATAACTTGTAGACACTAGCATACTATACTAATAAATTATTTTTATTTTCCCATACAGACTCTGATGAAAACGTTGGAAACATTTTCTATTTCTTAATAGAAAATCAAATTCTAAAATCGCAATGCTGCTCAGTAAAATGTGCCGTGTTACAACTGGTTGCAGCATTTGTCGTTATTAACTTGGAATATTCTACTCATTTGTCGCAGACCTTGGAAGAGTTGCAGAGGGTGTGAATTAATTTAAATACGCAATACTCTAGATGAAAAAAACAGAAATTAAATAATAAAGCAAAAATCGTTAATTTTATAAAAGAAATTTTATAAGGCAATAATAATTATAGTAATGAATTATAATTTCATATAAATATTCGTATCATAGTTTATATATATATATATATATATATATATATATATATATATATATATATATATATATATATATATATATATATATATATATATATATATATATATATATATATATATATATATATATATATATATATATATATATATATATATATATATATATATATATATATATATATATATATTATATATATATATATATATATATATATATATATATATATATATATATATGTATATAGTAATTTGAATACTATGAGCTAGTCCTTAACAATATGAATTATATTTAATTAATTGAAACTTGTAGACACATATGTAAATATATAATTACGTGCGTGGCATGTGCCACGTGTGCGTCTTATGCTTATCCGCTGGCTCGGGTTTCGCGTATCTTATGATGTTTTCTTTAATTGCATTCTCCAAGTGTGGGAAATGAAATTAAGCATTTTCTTTAAGTTCGTCTTTTACATGAGACGCATGAGAAATGCTACTATGCACTTCGTTGGAACGTAATTCCTCCGGCGGAAGGGGGGGGCAGGGGGGGGGGTGAAAAAAGGGCGTCCCTGTCCTTTAGCTTGTCGGTCGCTTCTTTCAATATGTTTGACAACTGGTTGACTTTTTCCCTCTCTGATGATTTTGGAGTTGAGCTGCTTATTTTTACCGTAGCGGGTTGTATACCACGGAGGACAATATAAATGATGAGACTTATTATCCCGATTGATGATATCGTTACTGTTCCTGATAACGTCCACATCCAGTTTTGATGTTTGATCTGTTCTAGATACACGTTCTTGATTTCATTTCTGTTTTGAGTATTCTCCTCCTTTATTATGTTGATGTCTAACGCTTTTATTAGTTGCCTTGTTGCGTTTATGTTATACAGCGCACCTTGGATTTCCTGTAGGTCACTAGTTTACTCGTACTATTGGAATTTTCTGTTTTTAATTGTTATGCTGCAGTTCCAGAACGTTAGTAAAAAGTTTCCCGTTAATTTCCTATCGCTAGGTCCGCAATCTGAGTGTAATGTTTCGTTGTTTGCGTTATTTATAATTAATTTGTTTTCGGAAATAAACTGCATTTCTGTTTCCATCTGGGATGTCACGTTGCAGTGGCTTGATGTGCCCATTATTAGCGGTTTGATGCAATTGTCGTCAAATTCTTGTATCTCTGAATGACTTTGTACAAACTGCTTGTGATCCAATGTTGTATTTAACTTCTGGTTGTTTCTGATGAGGTACAGTGGATGGTCCCGTATGACTGTGTTGTTAATGACTAATGGTACGATCATCAATGTGCTTGAGATTTCCTTTTCCAATGTTGGTACCTGGAGGATGTATAATAATGTTTCACAGCTTATAGCGACTTTCGGTGTTACAAACTGTAATGCCTCGTCGGGAAATGAGATTTTGATACCCTGATTGACCAATAAATCTTTAATCTTGATGATTTCGGTCAATGTCAGAATTTTACTGCTTGGTAAATTTACTTTTGTCCTAACTATTGCTTCTTGAATTTCTTCCAATATTGTATTTATAGTGTCAATGGTTACTATAGTTGCCAACATGTCTATTTCTGTTAGTATTACTTTATTACTGATGGTGCCGTTCATTATTGCCCTGTTCACAGTTGCAGTTATCATTTGGATTCTTCGATCTATTTGTTGATTTATATGAAATTGTTGGTTATTGGCGTCTATTAATTGATTCATGGTGTTGTTGATTATACGCAGGTCTTCAGCGTCGGGATTCCCCGCAAGCCATTTCCATCCTGAACCCAAAGCATCCCATCGTTTATGTCTGGTGCTTTGAAGTGGTTTTATTTGACGTAGGTTGTCGTGTAGCTTTTTAATTTTTTGTTTTACTATGTTATGTAATTCTAATTTATCGTACATTTTATTGTTGATTAGTTTGTCAATTGTTCCTACCGTTATTTCTATATTAGTGAGGTTAATTGGATGTATTACCTTAATATTTCCCACTTGAATTTTGCAATGCCCTGTTTTTATTAACAATATCGGGTCTTCGTATAAACTTTTAATTTCTAATTTTTGAGTAATCAAGGGTTTAATGAATACAATTAAAAAGATACAGATTTGTGGGTACATTATGATATAATTTTCAATTTTGATAATTTTCAATTCAATTTTATAATTTTGCTTTCAATAATATAATAATTTTTATTTTCAATTTTATTTTTTTTTCAATTTATAATTTTAAATTCAATTTTATAATTTTGTTTTCAATATAATAATTTTTATTCTCAATTTTATTTTTTTTTTTAATTTATAATTAGCTAGCTATAATTTTTACGAAATTTAAATGAAAAGTTCTGAAATGATAAAAAATATTTAGTTTAGTTACACTGTTTTAATCTCTGAATTTTATTTTTGTTTCGTTTGATATTTCTATTGATATTGAATGTTTTAAAATTTATATTTTTTGCTTGAGCTTCAATCCCTCTTGCTTGAGTTTTTGTTCTAATGTTCGGTTTGAGAAATACCGATTGATTTTCAAGCAGATTTGGCGGATTTTCTCTATGGATATTTGGTTTTTCCATTTTTTAATTGCCCCTTCTATACTTAAGTTCACCTGCTTAAATATGTCGTTGGCTTGTCGTTGAATTTCGCAAGAGTTTATTTGATTAATTTGATTGAAAACAATCTCGTTTGGCGTGAAGCCTGTGGAGGAATGCACTGAGCCGTTGTATAAGGCTACATATAATTCGATTGCGACTGGGACACTGGAATTAGGAAACTTGGTTTTGTTCGTATTGAAAATCTCAATTATCGTTGAATGGGCTTTTTCAATTTGTCTATTCGATTCGGATGAAGATGCGTATTCTAGCTGAACGTTAAGTTTATTAAGATATTCACGTGTAACAATGCGCCCCAACGTGGATTTTGTAATAAAAAACACTTTTTTGCACGTTCATTACGATTAACAATGAAATAAATTATTTAAACATATACAAAAATAACTAAAGCGTGCGTTTACAGTTAGTTACGTTCAAAATTATAGTTAAACGAGTTACAAAACAAAAAAAAGTACAGTCGCAATTTTTTACTTACCATACGTCAAAATAAACTTTTCTCTCTACTACTTTTAGAACACGTCCGATCACACCGAATTCTTGTACACGACTGAATATTTACATAACGAGCAAATTACTGTTTTGTACCAAATCGATATTATCTTTGGTTTACGAGTAAATCGCTCTGTAACAACCTGCCCCGTTAACAATTTGCCCCGGTCTACTCTACCACTATCTAGTAGCTCTCTGACTTGTTCCTCTACATCCTGTTTGTAATGGTGAGGATATCTGTACGTTTTTGTGTAGACCGGACTATCGTCAGTTGTTATAATCTTGTGTTTTGTGATCGTGGTCGCTGATAACTTTTCCTTTTGTTTTAACAGAATTGATTGATTATTGAAAATGGTTTCTGTTAAGACGTATTTTTCCTTTTCACTCAAATGATTTATCTAATCAATTTCTGGATACATTTTTTATCTAGAGTTTTATTCCCCGAAAGTGGTATTGGGTTTAGTGTTTCAAAGTTATTCACTTTGAGCTTTAGTTTAGGAATCCGTTTAGGAGGTTCGGGGTTTCCCGTAAGACTTTTGACGGTTGTCTTGAAATTTTCAGCTTTATACAGTCCTGGTTGTACTGTTATTTCTTCGTTTAATTTTTCGAAACCAGTAACTAACCATTCTCCGTTTTCCGATGTATTAAGCGTGACTGTATGGTTATAGAAATTGTCCTGTGGATAATATCTGTTGAATTTATATACACGGTTGTTCAGTGTAATACTGTTAGATTTAAAATCTATCTTGGCATTCATTTTCGCCATTGTTTCGGCTCCTAGAATTCCATCGAAAAATTTATGGAAATCTAGTTGATAGTATATTTGTTCCGGTTCATTATCTCCAAATAAATTTAATTTCACTTTTTTTTCAACTTTATGGTTGCCTAAAATTTTTTTAATTGTGGTTCTATTTATATTAACAAAATTTTTGAGATTTAATAAGGTATTGATTTCTGGCGTAATGACATTTTTGTTCGCGCCAGTATCTATTAGAAGTGTTACATTGCCTTTTAAGTACTCATTATAACACTTGAGGTACGAAAGATAATTTAATCTTCCGTATCTGACTCGATGGTCCCTTGAAAATTTCCTGAGTCCCCATCTTGGATCTCGTCGGAATTTTCTTCGTTCGAATCTGACGCTAGGTCGTCTGGAATTTCATTTTTAGTTTCATGATTGTGAATTATTTTCTTAAATAAATTCTAGTTCTCATGGATTGATCGACGTCCATGGGAGACATTGATCCTCGAACTGAATAGGTTTGTTTTTTATTATTAAAATTTGGTGGTAACGGATCTTTATTTTTTGGTTGGTAATAATCAATTGCTTTTGGTTTTTGAGAATTATTGGGATTGTTGGGTTTTTTCGAGTAACTTGATATTAACTCGTTACTATTGAATTTACAGAGGAAGGCATATGCCTCCTCTATGCATTTTGGTTTTGCAGCTTGGGCATAGCCAAAATAAGGTTTTCGTAAACCCAAAATGAAAGCTGCTAGTGCGTCTTCTGCAATAAAAGCGCTGATTGCAGGCCATGATTCGCTATATAATGTATTTTGTCTAGACAGTGATTTGATATTTTGCACATTTTCTTTTATTGTCGTAGAATAACTGTGCACTGTCATGTTTTCGGTCATCTTTGTGGACCATAATTGAGATTTATAGAAAGAAAGTTCCTGGCGATCGCCTAAGGCTTCCATTAAAACATCTTTTATTTCCAAAAATAATTGGGGATTTCCGGCAAGACATATTATATCTTTTGCCTTTCCTTCTATTTTATTCAATACCTATTGAATGTATAGTGCGAACTGTTGTTCTGATACCAGTGGTTGAAATACTAGCAGTGTACTTTCTGCTGTTTTCAGCCAAGCTGATAATTGTTTACGATTCCCATCGTAATGTGGAATCGATTTAATGGGATCAGGGATCCTGAACAAGTCAACTGTTGACATTTGTTCTTTAACTTTAACAGGGGTCTCGAGTTGAGCCTGTGATTGATCTACTTTATCGAAAAGAAAATTTAATTTTCCATCTTGCTCCACTTGTGCATCGTTAAATTTTTTTAATTGTTCTACGATCACGTTTAGTTGTGTAGCCAATTCTTCCATTTCTACTATTGAGTTGGTTTCTTTGTCAATGTTTCTATTCTGATCAAAGATTTTTAACCTTTTACTCATATGTTAGACGCTAATGGATTTAATATTATTATATTTTTTTGTTTACTGTCACTATGCGATCCACTGATGCTAATCGTGAACAGTATGGTACCGTTGCGTCTATCTGGTAGTGCGCGGTCGTACCGAGGTAACGATTTTAATAATATTTTATCGCTTCACTTTAAAAATCACAGCAATTGCTATCCACTGATGCTAATTGCCTTTTTATCGCAAAAGATTAATAAAACAAAAAAATCTTACCTTTGTTTGCAATCGTTCTGAGAGAGTGGGTTACAGTGGTGTCTTCAATGAAATCCGGCGGAACCTCAAGTCAACCAACGGTTTATTAACCTTCAGTTGGCGATGTAACAATAATAATTTTTTTTCACGAAATTAAACTGTCACGGATTCACTTCTGAATTTGTTTTTAAGTTCAAATTCTTTGCACTGTTAATAATTTCACTGATTTTCCACTAAACCGCGGCTGCGCCAATTACGTGCATGGCATGTAAGACTTAATAAAAAAAAACATTTATTTATTCAACTTTTAACATTTATTTAATCTACATGTCACTTTTACGGAGTTAAAATTACAACTGACTTAATTATGAATTATATTTTCTTAATTCTAATCTAAAACTATTAAAAATGCTACGTGTGCGTCTTATGCTTATCCGCTGGCTCGGGTTTCGCGTATCTTATGATGTTTTCTTTAATTGCATTCTCCAAGTGTGGGAAATGCAATTAAGCATTTTCTTTAT
>CATQIW010000204.1:0-10964 GCA_958295665.1 Tipula vernalis | reverse complement strand
GTAGATTTCATTCTGATTTCTTTATCTTTCAACGCCATCTCTCGTGTTCGTAACTCTTCTTACTGGATATTATCTTCCTGTTGGTTGCCGTTAAAGTGCTTTACCCATTGAAAAACGAAAAGAAAATTCGGATTTAGTTTTTTCGATATAATTCCAAAATTATTGCTTTGTTTTCGCTAAAAACTTCTCGGTTTTCACTGAGTGTACCATACGATACTATTTTCAATTAAAAAATTTCAAAAAAATTTTAATTAGCTGAGAAAATGAAAATTTAATTTTTTACGGGTGTGAAGTTTTAGACAAAAAACTAAAATGAATATGTATTGGTGCATAATAATACACTAGATCAAAAATTTGTTATTTAAGAAAATAATATAACATTCTTCACGTTATAAGTTTCGGCTTAGAATTACTTCACGTACAAAAATCTGCCAGTTTGAAAAAGGTATTAAAATATTCAGTTAGAGGAAACTTAATTGAGTTAAATAGAAATTAATTAGATATTAATTAGACCATACCAACTCACAGAGATGTTCCGTGGTTGGACCTATTAGGATAATTAGACATAGGGATCCAGTATCAACTACACGTAGCCATATTCCAATACGATGAAATAGATATGCATACATTTTTGGGCCCCCATGCAGAAATTTTTGAGGTTCACTGTATTGTAGATTGGCCAATTCACAGAGATGTTCAGCGGATTCGACTTGTGAAGATAGTTAGTTATAGGCATTCTATATCGACTACATGTAACCATATTCCAATACGATGAAATAGGACCATTTGTTGTTGAACTCAAATGTTAGTAACTTTTGATACGATATGCAGAAATTTTTGAGGTTCACTGTATTGTAGATTGGCCAAATCACAGCGATGTTCCGCGGATTCGACTTATAAAGATAGGAACATCTCTGTGAATTGGCCAATCTTCAATAAAGTGGGCCTCAAAAATTTCTGCATATCATATCAAAAATTACCAACATTCGAGATCAACAACAAATGGTCCTATTTCATCGTATTGGAATATGGTTACATGTAGTCGATATAGAATGCCTATAACTAATTATCTTTACAAGTCGAACTCGCGGAACATCTCTGTGAATTGGCCAATCTTCAATACAGTGGGCATCAAAAATTTCTGCATATCATATTCTTCTGCACAACATTCGAGTTCAACAACAAATGGTCCTATTTCATCGTATCGGAATATGGCTACATGTAGTCGATATAAGATGCCTATAACTAATTATCTTTATTAGTCAAACCCGCGGAACATCTCTGTGAATTGGCCAATCTTCAATAAACTGGGCCTCAAAAATTTCTGCATATCGTATCAAAAATTATCAACATTCGAGGTCAACCACAAATAGTCCTATTTCATCGTATTGGGATATGATTATATGTATTCGATATAGAATGCCTATAACTAATTATCTTTATAAATCGAATCGAGAGTGAACCTCAAAAATTTCTGTATATCGTATGAAAACTACCGACATTGAATGTGAACAACAAATGGTCCCTTTTTCATCTTATTGAAACGATGTAGCTGTACTGTCCAAAGATGATGCCTATATATCCTTAAATATCGTTTTATACCGAACCTGCGAAAAAATTTTATGATTTGGCCTAGGCTTACCAAACAAAAATAATAATCTTTTTGTTATTGATTTTGAAATTGCAGTAAATTTCTACGCGATTTGGATTTAGTGAGTAATTTTTTTTGTTAGAAACCGTCCTCCTTAAGCTTACTAAGGCATCCTACGGTATAGCTAACCTCCATATCTCAGAAAAATGTTTTCAATTTTCAGACTAAGTAAAAAACGATTTTTATCCAATGTACATGTTATGTTGATATCAAAAATCATTTATTTAAGTCAAAAGTAATAAATTATATATTATGTTATAGTTGTTCCTGGTTTTTGGCAGGAATTTGTTTTAAATTGCTTTTACCGACTATTTCACTAATATTAATAAGTTTTTTTGTTGATTAAACAAATTTTGTATACATATACGTTTTGTTGATTTTGTTGTTTTGCCTAAAACTTCACACCCGTAATTTTTTTCGTCCGAAAAAAATTGTTTAGAACCGAAAAAATTAAATTTTCATTTTCTCAGCCAATTAAAAATATTTTTGAATTTTTTAAATTGAAAATGGTATTGTATGGTATACTCGATCAAAAACGAGAAGATTTTAGCGAAAATAAAGCAATAATTTTGGAATTATATCGAAAAAATTAAATCCGATTTTTCTTTTCGTTTTTCAATGGGTAAAGCACTTAAGTTCGCTAGCATTAGTCTCCCTACTTCTATTTGTCATATCTCCGCTGTCACCACCCTCCATCATAATGCTGCTTTTTGGTTGGTTCAATCACTCTTCTAAACATTTCTATCATCTTACGTATAAAAGCGTCCTCAATTTCAGGTGAATTATGAAGATTATTTGTTTTTCGGCCCATCTCAGTTAAAATTTCTTAATAATTTGTTATATAATAGCAAACCTCACTCTCAGCCCCAAAATCAAAACAACTTTACTTCATATATAAACACAATAAATTATAAGAACCGTTCTAGTTTTATCTTTTATCTTCACTAAATTAAAACTCTATCCAACAACACTTATTTTTAAATTTCACGCAAACGTCCTTGGTACAAAATTAGGTGTTATTCAACGGCACTTTATATCACCACAAATCTTAGTATATGGAAAATCCCTCACGGATATAAAAATTCGCCAACTATATTAACTTCACGATAAAGTTTTATACACGTTAATCACCACAAACTAAAATGTTTAATCGGTCGATTTTCCATGTTTGGAACACAACGCCTTAAACGCGCCAAAACTAAACCTAAACGTATAAGCCTACACATTTGCTTCAAGAAAACTCAATAGGTTAAGGAATTTCCTTATTATATGATGAACAAAATTACCCGCTGATCGTGTAGAGTTTATTTAGTTTTTAAGAAAAAAGCACGAGTTGTTTACTACTCGAAACACCAAAATCAATTGCTTTAATCTAATTGTATGGTTAATAATCGTTTTACATAACAGGAATAATATATAAAGCAATTATACAATTTAAATATAACATAAAATACGATACAGGCCGCATCCTAATTGAGTTGAACAAATTCGGATACCTTAAATCCTACATATATATATATATATATATATATATATATATATATATATATATATATATATATATATATAATATATATATATATATATATATATATATATATGACTGTTTCCATTATATTTCAGCATTTTTTTTGCACTTTTCGAAATCGACCTCAGCGATTTCTTTTTTTTTATTTTTGCCGTGTTCCTTATTAAAAATGATTGAGTACCTATTTTTTTGTTATGTTATATGACCTTCGGTTGACCCGTTATACGGTTTTGAAATTGTGACGTTTTTACATTTTCGGGATTTTTTTTTTAGTGGTCACGTAAAATTGTTTTATTTTGAGTTCTGTATTACTCATTAATAAGAACAACACTATTATAGAAAGCTATTATAGCATTGAACCATTCTAAATTAATCAATAATTTGTTTTGTAAAAGTACCGTTAGTGAAGCAGTTATAATACAACAAATATTGCCAATTATTTTCACCTGTAGAGGGCGCAGCTAACACTCCATAAAAAAGTTTGATATACCATCGGAAAGGGAAAGGTTCAGCCTTTTCAACAAGTGTAAAGTTGTGAATGGACAGTGTCTAATTTGGTCGCTACAAGGCTTTAAAGTTGAAAAATGAGTTTTTTTTTACAATTTTTCTTATATAAAAGTTGTGTACAATAAGTGAAATTGTCAAAATATGTGATGGTTGGTGGTAAAAGTTGTTAGATAGTAAACTAGCCTTTAATAAAAGCGCCACTTTGTAAATAGATAAGGCTTACGATCATCCGGTTCATAGTTACAAACTTTAAATTAACGTTTCGACTAGTTTTTCACACTATAAATTGAGACAATATAATGAAATAAGTGATTGTTTGTGACTTTTAAGATGACTAATACACTAATATTACCAATAAAATTCAATTATTTTGATATTTTCAAAGCCAATAGGAGAATGTTCAATATTTTCAGAGAATATACATTTGAAGATGGACAACGAAAATAAAAAATTGGTTTAAGTAAATATATAAAAATTATATTCAATATAAACGTTTTATTTTTAAACTGAACTTAGATGTATGATATCACTATTTGAGAACATTTTGGTTTTAATAAAATTTTTATCATCGTTTGGCATTACTTGATGCATTTGACGTGTCTGCTTTATAGTACTAAGCCCAGAAAATCGTTCGGCTAACTTATTTTTGGTTTTTGCAAATTCCGATTTAGTAACATATTCGAAATGTATAGATTTTATGTTACTTTTGTATTTACACCATTCATAAAACTCTCTCGGTGTATTAATTAGGCTTTCACCAACACTTCTTAAAGAAGCTGCTCTAGCTTCCCTCTTAATGGTACCTCCAACACCATCTGATGGTCCCTTTCCGTGGGTTGTAGCGAAAAAATTCCATTCACAATCAATATTAAAATCTTCATAGTGATAGTTGACGTTGTTAAAGTTTTTTTTGTTCTTGAACTGCGAAACAGCTCCATCCGAAAAATAATAAAATTTCCGTGGGTTCGGGTAGTTGGCCCCATCTGTTCTCAGAAAATTAATAAATTTACTCTGAAAACCAAATACCGCTACAGTATCATGCGTTTTCTCTTCTGATATTATTGCATATGATAATATCCTAAGTTCTCCTTCCTCTGTTTTGAAGTATGCAACAATTGGGAATAGCGTTGCTTGGTGCGTGTAATAATATGCCGCTTGAACCTCGCGTTTTGGGTTATGAACTTATAATTTTCCGAAAAATCCATTATTACGACATATTCTCCCAATTGTAGAGTTTCTTTCACTGACCTTAAATATTTGGATTGCTGTTTGGCTATAAAATCGTGCTTCCGCAGTACTGTTAGACCAAACGTTGAATATTTTGAGAACATTTCAAGAAATCCCTCAACAGAAGACGTGATTTTTTCTAGTGTATATTTGTTTTCACCAGATACCCAATAGTTATAGGTCAATTCATCCAGGTCGCTAGCGTCCACAACAGCTTTCAGTGATTGTAGAAAGTTTTTTTCGAGTTTGTTACATTCTTTACAATGTCCTGTAAATAGAAAATAAACTTTAAGTTATATTTTTATACATAAATACGGATAATAAAAAATATGTACCTTCACAGCAATCCCACGTCACGTTTTGACAAGATACTTTTTTAAGTAGCTCCGTTTCGTTCTTAATAACAGGATCATGATGCAAAATGTTTGATATAACTGGACATAACAAATTATTGTTTTGATGAATAATACACACGCATACATTGTGTGTTCCAGCTTTCCCTGCTAATACGCATTCTTTTGGCCGAAGCTCAGCAAATTTAGAGAATCCGATCGCCTTGAGAGGATGTGTTTCTACAAACTTTTGATATGCCTTCGATAAATTACATAAAACAAGTAGTTTCTGTTGTTTTATTCGTTCGCCATCAGCATTACGAACCGAAACGAAATCATTTGCTCCAGGTAACTGCCGACTGATATCCATACTTTTATAAAATTCTTGAACCAAAGTAATCGTTTCAGAAGAAATTCCTGGTCTTTTGTGTCTTTGACCGGGAAAACTGCCATGACCCTGCTGCTTGACTAAATGCTTTGCTTTTTCAACCATGTAACGGGTTGCTCCGAACTCAGTCATAATTTTTACTGCCGACCAATTGTCTGGTATTAAAGTTAGAAGATGAATTTTATTTTGATAATTTTTCTCGCGATGAAATGCTACTTTAATGTTATCAAGAAAGCTTTCTCCATCCGTATCACGATCTGGCTGAACGTTATTTTTAATTGATGGCACACTTGGTAATGGAACTTGTAGTACCTTTGTACATGTTAATTCTACTATTTTTTTAAGCTGCCTCTGCATATACTCTGGCTCGGAGAGCCGTTGTTGTTTAACAGGTGATCCGCCTAATCGTACACAGATTTCCGAAAATTCAGTTTGGTAAACTGCTCCACTTATTTCAGTTGGGGGCGATAGTCTTTGTGATTGATCTGGAGTACTGTCAGGCGAAACGGTAAACTGGCATTCGCTTAATCTATATACCTTGATATAACATCTATCACAAATTCGTTTATTTGATATATCATGGTTTAAGAATTTTTTAGCATTTTCCGCTATTTTTGCACTAACACTTCTACATCTAGATCTCATATTTTTATGTTTTTCCACATTAAAAGGATTACAGCACTTAGGGTTAACCATTTTTTAAATATTTTTTTAAAACACTAGTAATACTCAATAAATCTCTAAGATACGTTAAAGTACACTTCCAAAAACTAATTAATTTATGTAAAAATTTGGATGAGTATTTATATAAACCTGAAACAATTAATTGTTTTTTTACGCCTATATGATGGTTTTCAAGCATACCCCACCATTTACGATGAAGCCTGTATAGTAATTCTATTGTATTTTAAACAGATAAATGACAAATCACATCTTTACCTGTCGTTAATAAAATCTGTGTGAAATCTTGTTTAAAACTAAAAAATGGGAGTAAACCCCAAGCAAATACATAACAGGTAAAAAATAATTTCTGATGGTTTGACGGTCAACTCCTTTCGGTCAGCAAATAATCTAGTATTACTCATTTTTCATTTGAAAATTGAAATTTATTGGTAATTAGTGTATTAGTCATCTTAAAAGTCACAAACAATTACTTATTTCATTATATTGTCTCATTTTATAGTTTAGTTTTAGTGTGAAAAACTAGTCGAAACGTTAATTTAAAGTTTGTAACTATGAACCGGACGATCGTAAGCATTATCTATTTACAAAGTGGCGCTTTTATTAAAGGCTAGTTTACTATCTAACAACTTTTACCACCAACCATCACATATTTTGACAATTTCACTTATTGTACACAACTTTTATATAAGAAAAATTGTAAAAAAAACTCATTTTTCAACTTTAAAGCCTTGTAGCGACCAAATTAGGCACTGTCCATTCACAAATTTACACTTGTTGAAAAGGCTGAACCTTTCCCTTTCCGATGGTATATCAAACTTTTTTATGGAGTGTTAGCTGCGCCCTCTACAGGTGAAAATAATTGGCAATATTTGATGTATTATAACTGCTTCACTAACGGTACTTTTACAAAACAAATTATTGATTAATTTAGAATGGTTCAATGCCTTTCTATAATGTTGTTGTTCTTATTAATGAGTAATACAGAACTCAAAATAAAACAATTTTACGTGACCACTAAAAAAAAAAAATCCCGAAAATATAAAAACGTCACAATTTCAAAACCGTATAACGGGTCAACCGAAGGTCATATAACATAACAAAAAAATAGGTACTCAATCATTTTTAATAAGGAACACGACAAAAATAAAAAAAAAGAAATCGCTGAGGTCGATTTCGAAAAGTGCAAAAAAAATGCTGAAATATAATGGAAACAGTCATATATATATATATATATATATATATATATATATATATATATATATATATATATATATATATATACACCCAATTCTCTTTTTACACGGTAGATACGTTCCACGGAAAATAGTGTAATCAAAAAACGTGTAAAAAAAGACAAGCCGCTCATATTAAAATGAGGGATGCGTTCCTTGTATTTCAAAAACCGTGTAAGATGAAATATTCAAATAAAATTTCTTCAGTAATTCGTGCAAAAAAAGTACGTACATATGTAAATAATCGAAAAAAAAACTCAATTTTTTCAGTTCTGTACGTGCGTACATTTATTTAAAATTAAATAATAATTCATTTTGAAAACAAATTAAAATAACTAAAACTAGTAACACAAAAAATATTGCTAAATCAGGAATTCAATTCAAATCCTAAAAACAAAAATTATTTAGACTTAAACTAAAATATCTATACCTAATCGTCGCTAATGGATAATAAGCGTGCATTTGTACGGCGTGTTGGACCCAAATTGCTTTCATCGCTAGAAATATCCAAAACGTCCGATAAATTTGAATCAATTGTTGATTTTGGAAATGTTGAACTATTTTCAGGCACTTCCTGTGTTGTTGATTGGTCCTTTATTAGGAAACCTGTTATCAGTGGTTGTGGTTTTGGTTTCACCACTTGCTTTAGCAATTCTTGATACCCAGCTGTACAGCTTTGTATGTCGCGCTGGAACTTTAAAGCTCGTTCTAGATCCGGATCGTTCGTTAAAAAATGGTGCTCTAGGTTTCTAGCTAGATTTACACCCTCACGAAGGACTCTAGCTGTCAATTGTTGAACTGGATCTTCAAATTCATGTTCAATTGTTCTATTCTCATTATTACCAACTGATAAAATTTCAATTAAATCCTCGTCGTCTAGTGGGGACTCAATCAACAACTCTTCGATGTCTTCAGTTTGCATATCTTCAAAGCCCTCGCCACCAATTGCTTGTGCCAATGTTAAAATATCTGAACACCCCACATTTTTTTCTGGTACGGAATTTCCAGTTTGTACGCATGCGGGCCAAATGGCTTTCCAGCAAGCATTTAATGTTGATTCTCGCAACTGAGTTATGGCTAAAGAAGCGTTTTTAACACAATCCATAATCGTATATTTTTTCCATGCATCAACGATCGAAAGGTTTTTGTCTTCAACTTCATCCAAAATATGTTGAAATGCCAGTTTTATATAATAAACCTTGAAAGCTGCAATAATACCTTGATCTAATGGTTGGATCAGGCTAGTTGTATTCGGTGGCAAAAATTCGAGTTTGACATTTGGATGTTCCAAAACAGGGTGACCAGGCGCATTGTCGACAAGTAAAAGGACTTTGAATTCAAGCCCTTTTTGCTCCAAATACTTTCGCACTTCGGAAACGAAGCACTCATTAAACCATTTGGTAAATAAATCGGCGGTCATCCAAGCCTTTTTATTTGCCATCCAATGGACTGACAACTGTTGCATATTTTTACCTTTCATCGCGCGTGGTCTTAATGCACGGTTAATTACTAGTGGCTTTAAAACTCGATCGCCAGAAGCGTTGCTGCACAATAAAAATGTCACTCGATCTTTA
The DNA here is from genome assembly GCA_958295665.1 of Tipula vernalis. Taxonomy (NCBI): domain Eukaryota; kingdom Metazoa; phylum Arthropoda; class Insecta; order Diptera; family Tipulidae; genus Tipula; species Tipula vernalis. The sequence goes on along the minus strand of CATQIW010000204.1, from coordinate 1,841 downwards.
GCCGCTTTAAAACCACTTGCGGTTTTTTGCGATTTAGCAATAAATGTTCTGGCCGGCATCTTTTTCCAGAAAAGACCGGTTTCATCGGCGTTAAATATTTGGTCAGGAACGTAGCCACCATCTTGTATTATTTTTGTTAGTGTTTCTGGATAACTATTGGCAGCAACCTCGTCTGCCGATGATGATTCTCCTTTTATTTTCACATTGTGAAAGGCATGCCTTTTTAAAAATCCTGTAAGCCACCCGTCACTAGCAGAAAATGTATGTTTCTTAACCTCAGTTTCTTGACTACTTGTTGAAGGGATTGCATTCTGTAACCGTTCATAAATTCTGAGTGCCTTTTGCTTAATAATATTTCTATCTACAGGAATTCTTTTTTGTGATGCATCCTCTATCCAGATTACTAAAAGTTTTTCTGTGTTTTCTAAAATAGAATCTCTGCTATACGAAGATGTTTTAGCGCTGATTTTTGATCCACCCATGACCGAATTTCGAATATTATGTTCATGTTTTTTTATTGTTCGAATTGAGGCCTCATTAAAACCAAATTTTTTTCCGACAGATGTTGAACCTTCGCCTCTCGCAAGACAGTCCAAGATTTTGATTTTGACTTCCAATGAAATAGAATTTCTTTTCCGACTTTTGGTTTTATTTTCTTTAGGCATTTTGCGTTTAATAGGCTATTAAAAAATATTAAAATTAAAAAAAAAATCTTTTAAATTGTGAATTTGTAAGTTAATTCCTACACTGGAAACAGAGTTCGATGCTTTGTATTTTGTATAAATAACCTCAAAAATAGCAAGCTTTCTTTTTCATTCGAACCGCGGATTTATAGATCTTACTCATACATACAGTGTTGTGAATAATTTTTGAATTTGTACACGCTCTGTAACTACACTTTATTTGGATATTGACAACAAAATCCGTCTATCGTTACTAAACACAAAACCGAAAACCATAGGAAGCGCAAACTAATAAAAACTGCCACTGACAATGATTGTGAATTGTGATGATACGTAACTTCAAATTTAAACTGATCGGTATCCTTTCACATTTTCATTTTTTCTCATTCGTAACTTAGGTTTTTTTTTTATATATGTACAGTAGGAACCTTGCATATTAAGCTAAAAACGTACAGTTTTTTATGCTAAGAAGGGATCAATTACTTTGATATCTACTGTAAAACCACCCGAAATAACCGTTAAATTTAAATCAATCAGTAGAAATGAAATATCCATAAAGAAAGAAGAGTACATATGTACATATAGTATGTACATACCTATTTTATTGCTAAAGGAGGAAACGGGAGCACTATAAAAAATTTTACGAAAGTATGTATGTACACACATACGAAATTCAATACATACCCATACATACCAAATTTATAACTGTTTTATTTATTTAAAAACTTTTTTTTGGAAATCGTGTAAAAGCAAATAATCCGTGCAAAAAAAGGAAATCGTTTAGTGTTTTTGTCCGTGTTATTTCAGAATCGTGTAAAAAAAGACCGTGTAAAATGAGAGTTGAGTGTATATATATATATATATATAATATATATTGGGTGTACAAATAAGTTTTGAGGGATTTACAAAAGATGGCGTACCTAGTATTAAATCGCATTGGACCATCTTGGAACTATATTTATGTTAAGTCGTCATCATTTCCCTCTAAAAATCAGTATGTGTCATTTCGCTGAAGTGTAAACAACTTATTTGTTTTAAGCTCTAACCATATCAACCTTTGTGCCAACAAAAGGTAATTTGCCTGAAGCGCTGCTTTTTTGTTGTATGCCCCTGTTACAGTTCTCTCATTTTAGTCCTCTTGTGTCTTCAATTCACCCA
>CATQIW010000203.1:0-49434 GCA_958295665.1 Tipula vernalis | reverse complement strand
TCTACGTCTTCTAAATATTTGCATTAAATACCCTTTCACGTCAATATTAACCAAATGTCGGGTTTAAATTTTATCTGTAAGTCATCATGAAAGATTTATGGTTGTCAAAATATGTTGGTAATTGTATCCGTCAAATATCTTTATAAGAACTATATATATATATATATATATATATATATATATATATATATATATATATATATATATATATATATATATATATATATATATATATCGGTTGTCATAACCACAATTTGGTCGAAATAACCACCCTTATTGTGGTTGTCGTTTTGAGATCAACGACGCATCGCTCGCAAAAAATGTATTGTGAATGTCGAATATAATGCTACAAAGGAAAATCACAAATAAAAACTAATTTGAGAGGTTAGTAGACCTAATGAAACGAAGTCCGGGTATGACACGAGGAGTCGTAAAATCTTGCAAAGATTTCAAAATTGAGCTTAAGATAAAATGGGAATTTATAGCTAAGGAGCTCAACATTTTAGGGCCACCAACACGAGACTCAGATGGGTGGATAAAGGTAGGTTAATAAAGTTTAAATCATTCAGGTTAAAAACTAAAACTAAAAAACGTTTATAGGTTTGGACGGATCTTAAATCTAAGGTTAAAAAAAGTTAACTACGTAAAGTTAACTACTAAAAAAGTTAGACAGATAATTTTGACTCCTTTAGACGAAGACGTAGCAGAATTACTAAACCTCAACGCAACAATAAATCCACTTGACAAAGAGTATGGAGAAATGGAGGCCTCTGAGAGCACCGTACAAAGCTACCAAGTGAACGAATATATTGAGCTTCCCTATTTTTTACCATCTGACCTGGAAGAAATAATGGAAAATGAAGCAAACGAAACCACAATTGAACCAAATTTACACCGGTCCACACAAAAAAGTAATAAGCAAAAGACAATTGATTTGCCATCTCGTCGTTTTAATTTATTAGACGAACAAACGAAAATACAACGAAATTTATACAACAATGTCGAGAGTAGTTTAGCTAATACAAATAAATACCTTAAAGAAAATTTAGAGTATACTAAAAAATTGTATTATAACCAGAACGATCAACTAAAATTATTAAAACGATCGATACAAATCAAAGAAGAACGGTTAAGGATGTATAAAAAGGAATAAAAGATAAGTAAAAGGCTCAATATGATAAGCTGAAGCTAAAAGAAAAGCTTTTAGAAATAAAACAACTGCAGATGAAAATACAAGAAGGATAATTTCTCAAAATTAATTAACACTTAGAATTTTTTTATAATTAAAAGACTGAAATATTTTAGTACTAGTAATTACCCGTCAAAACTGACGGAAGTTTCTGAAAACTCAATATATAGTAGTTCACATATTTATTTGCTTTTTATACCCCTTACTTCCCCTTCCTAAAAGATCGTAACATATTTCAAAACCCCTCCCTCTCCCAGGCGTAACATAAAAGTATTCACATTTTTAAATTATTTTAATCACGTGAAAGTGAATTTTGCAATTAAGAAAACGGGCTATCAATGATATGATCTATGTTCACTCCTCCCTATCTTTAACAAATCGTAACAAATCATGAAGCCACCCCCATGAAGCGTTACGTAATATGGCCCCATAGCCTGAAAAGTAAAATGTTTTTTTTTTCCTAAAATAATACGAAATAAGACAATTTAATATTAATTCAATAATTCTTTTATCACAACGTTTCTTGTAAATGTACAGTTATCATTTATTATTGCGTCTTGGTATGAGAAATTGTTGATCAGCACTCTAAGGTTTTCATGATTTCGTACTCGCGTTAAAGCTACATAAAGCTGGCCATGAGCAAAAACAGGTTCTGGTAAAAACACCCCAACCTTATCGAATGATTGTCCCTGAGCCTTGTTAATCGTCATTGCAAAAGCCAAAATGATGGGAAATTGTCGTCGCTTTATTTGAAATCCTAAGCTGCTCTCGCTTGGTTCCAAGTCGATTCGGGGGATGCAAACTTCCGCTCCCTTATTGCTGCCTGCGATTATTTCCGCCTTGATACAATTCCTGAACAGCTTTTTCACGATCAATCGAGTTCCATTCAGAAGTCCCTTCTTTGGATCCCAATTCCTTAGCAACATGATGAACGCACCAACTTTCAATTTCAGTGAATGAGGAGGCATGCCAGAAGGGGTCTGAGAATTCAAAAATTCGACTGGAAAATCGATTGCATCGTTCGGGTCGTTGGAGATCATTGAGTCAATGCTCAGGAAGGTTGTTGCATCTCCCGGTAAAAGATCGAGAATGGCATTGTTGAGCTTTGTGACATGAACATTTTTTGGACTGAGAATGATCTTGTTGGCGACATCGGCGATTTCATCAGCAGTTGTTCGAATTTCAACTCCCAAAATTGATCGAATGATGTTTTCACGCTCTATCATTTCCTCAGGAATTTCGACTAAATCGGGATCGGCTTCTTCCAGATCATTTCGCAATCTGCCATCGCCCAATTGCAAAACCCATTCGTTGAACTCTCGTTGTCCAAATGTTCGCATGTTGGTGATGAGAGTTCGTTGCTTCACATGCCGCCACAAAAGAGAATTTTTCACGCACATTTCGATGATATCAGCAATTTTTCCTCTGGGAACAACATATGAGGTTTGTCGAAAGTCACCGCCAAGGATGAGAAGCTTGCCACCGAAAGGACGAATATTATTCGCAGAAGCAGATCAATCACTCGAAGAGAATGCGAAGAAAGCATTGAAGCCTCATCGATAATGAGCATTGCAGCTTCTCGTAATTTAATGGATTCCTGCGAGGAAATTTTCATGGATGACACCGATGTTTCGTTAGCAGAAAGCGGGATTTTGAAACCACTGTGGGCAGTTCTACCACCAACTAATAAATCTGCTGCAATTCCTGTCATAGCGAAAGCATGAACAACTTTATTCTGGCCTCTTATAACTCATCAAAGTGTTGTAAAGGTAAGTTTTTCGCGAACCGCCAGGACCGTCGAGGAAGAAAAATCTCGACTCAGCCATCGAATCATCAATTACAGCAGCAATCTCTTCGAAAATGGCACGCTGCATTGAGTTAAGGGTGGCGATCAAGTTTATGGCCATTTGAGATTGCTCTTTGACATCGAAAACATGTTCGACGTTTTGAATCGGGCCCAGTTCAGGAAGGCGAAAATCTGTGCATTTCATGCCATTCATGCGCAAAATAACCTCAATGTCTTGAAGCAGTTTCTTTTCAGCGGTTATGTGATCGAAATACAATATGTAGTCGGCGATTAAATACTCCTTGAATTGCTCGAAAAGCGCAAGAGGATTTTTTGGCGAATTGAAGACACAAATCAAAGCAAATGTTGAGCGAATTTTATGCGGCATGCACACATGACTTGCTTCACTTAAACATCGTTCCCATTCGCTATCATCTTCAAGAAGGTTCATGGCTCGTGCTGCATCATTGAAGGTGTCAAAAATCACTGAATCGACGGTCTTAAGATCGGTAAAACTTTGAGCTCCACGAATGTGTTGTAATAGCAGTCTCAAATAAAAGCGCTCGCGATCTTTCGGACTGACAGCATACATTCGAGTGATAATCCTATCTCCTCTCTGCTTGCGAACTTTCCAAATGCAAAAAGTTTTGTCAAATACGTAATGCTCAGGAATTTCGGAATACAAATATTGTCGAGCATTTTCGTCTTCGTGCTTGTTAAGCTGAAACCATGCAGTCAGATGTGTGTATCGGTGTTGAAAATAAACCATTTGTTCGTCAGGAAGATGGATGGCAAGACGATAAACAACATGCGATCGATCGTTCATTGGATTTTCGAGCAGTCGCCAAATTGCTTCAGGAGCACAAACATAACGCGCATCGAGAAATTGCTTAATTTCATCATGAACAATCGGTCCTTGTGCACTTAATTCAACAGAAGCACAATCATATCCTTTGTATATATATTTGAAAATGTACTTGATTGCTTGAACGGTTTGACAGGATTCGACGTTAATGTGACAATTGAATTTGCGTGTTAAAAATTTGTTGTATGGAACGACATGACAATGGGAAAACCATTAACTTCGGTTAACGTTTCCTTGCAAAAGGATTTCGGAAATCTTTTTGCACATTCACCTTTTTCCATGCAAGGCGCAAGTGGGTTCTCATTGCCGCAAGGTCCATGTATCATCGAGCGAGCAACGATTTCATGCAATATGGGTTCCAGTTGCTGTTCAGGAATCTCAGCGCACACAAGTCGATCAATCTTCTTGGCTGTGTCGATTTTTGAGTCATTGGCCAGAATGAAGAGCATGTGAGCATGGGGAAGTCCTCTTTTTTGAAACTCAATCGTGTAAACGTATGCAATGACATTTCCAAAAACCTTGTTCTTTACTATGTCATCGAGTAGTGCTTTCAACTTAATGCTGAACACTCGAGCAACCAAATCTGGTCTGTCACCGGGCTGTTGTACAGGAAAAAGGTTCTCTCGAATCTCTGGCCAATTGGGCTTGCATGTCATAGTAATGAAAAGATCAGGCTTGCCGTACTTTGCCACAATTGCCATAGAGTCGTGATACTTTTCGCGCATGTTGCGAGAGGAACCTTGAAATGAAGATGGCAAGATGACAGATCGACCAACTGTAGTTCCATGACGAATTGCCACATTATTCAAAACGTCCATTAGACCTCGATATTGCTCGACTTGTAAGCGTCCCTGCTGATTGCGCACAAAGTTCAAATTGTTGGCTTCAACTTGCAGATGAGCATCAACAGCCCACTGCTGAAATAATTTTCCGCCATGGAGAATTGGATTGAAGCGACCGACTCGAATGGCAATTTGTGCAACTTTCCATTGCAGAAGAGTGATTTTAGTTCGCTTTCTCTCGGGACAATGAGCGGTATTCACTTGCATGTTTGGTTGCCAGCCAGCTTCTCCAAAAGGATAGAATAGTACGTATGTCATCGGATCCAAATGTAAACTTAAAATGTTGAGGTTGATGAGAGGTTGTTCATCATTACGTGGGTAAACTCGAAAATCACGTTCAAATGGAGGCTGTCCGTCGGCACAGCGAAAAATCATTGCCACCTCGTTAACTGTTAGAAGAACGTAACGACGTCTATCGTCATTACGATCGCGCCGAAATACCATGTTCACAACGGGAAACGTTCGATTGTCGGCTGCCGCTGCTTGTTCTTCCTCCCGCTCAACCTCACCAAGATTTCGGTAGGCTTTCGCATAAATATTTTGCTCTCGAATCATTTCATCCAAAGCGCTGACAATAGTTGCGTTCAATCGCGAGTTAGCCGTATGATTCATGCGATCTTGATTCGCCATAGCTGAGTCGATAACATATAGCTGAGCATATTGTCGTTGCTCATCTTCAGCTGGATGCATGTGGCCAGTACGATGATAGATCTGACCGTGAACGCGAAAAACATAAGGGCCTCGTCCTTGAAACTGATGAATTTGCGCACCCATTGAAGCAAATGCAAGCATAGAGTTGTACGATCTAATGTTATCATGAAAGGCTCGAAAATGTGGGTGATGAGGATTACTGAGAAGCTCATGAAGAAGAAACGGAAATTGTCGCATTTGCTGGCAGCTAGTTTCAAGCAATACAGTTCCTTTGTGGCAACAAAATTTGAAGTTTCCATCCGACGATTTTTCAGCACTAAAATTAAGAGAATGGCAATGTCGACATTCAACATTCATCACACCACAACTGTGAGCATTAATTTCATTGTCTCGGAAGGTTTCATGATCAAAAATCGATGAATTCCCAGCGGCTCTCGATCTTCGCATCCGATTTGCATTTTGAGCTCTGCGAATTATGCCTTCTCCCGGCATTTTATTTAAAAGTCGTTGGCGTTTTTGCTCATTATTGCGTTGCCGACCTTCTTGCGACTGTCGATTTCTCCACCTTAGTTGTCGTTCACAATTCAAACGCAATTTCTGTCCTTCCGGAGTTTCTCGTTCCATTCTAGTTAAAAAGTTTAAAATTTTGATTTCTCATGTAAAGTAAAATTTAAATAATTTAATCTTTTTCGGGAACATTGACAATTCAAAAGTTTTAATATTGCTTACATTTATTAAGGTCTATATAACAAATCTATTTACACAACGTCTGTGTAAATTCGTTAAAAATTGAGCGAAAGTTTCGCTCTAATTTTTCCCACGTTAGTGCAATAATAAAAAACTATCTTTAAATTCAATAAAATGACACAATTTTAACACTTTATTCACACGTAAAACATGAGAACTAAACAAAACAATTGAAGAAATAAAATAAATTGGAAATATAAGAAAAGCGTTACGGCCGCACACTGTGAATTATATATTAGTAGATTAGTACGAAGTACTTGGTTGTTGTTTATGTATTTCATTAAATAAATTGAATTTAATAAGCAACGTTTATTGTTACCTATAACGAACTAACAATTTTATTTCTTTTAATCTGGGCCAAACTATCATCTGTGTCACTGCCATCTTCGTCGTGATCTAGCTCAATCGTTTCTGCAAAACCTAATACACTTGGTGTTGGTGGCAGTTCCACTCTATAGTGAGCGCAAATATTATGCAATGCTGTACAAACATTAATGATCTGCGTCACTTTTTCTGGCCCATAATGTAGTTGTCGCGCCCCTATCAAGCATCGAAATCTGTTTTTTAAAACTCCGATCGTGCGTTCCACGATATTCCTCCCATTAGAGTGAGCATCGTTATAGCGACATTGACGCGACCCTGAAACGGGTGCGCGATACGGTGTCAGTAAAATTGGCTGCAAAGGGTATCCAGCATCACCTTGAAAAAATTGAGTGAGTTAAATTTCTTAATTTTTAGATTAATTTTTACTTTTTACTAATTGTTAATTATAACTTACAACCAGGAGTTTTTATCACCGTTATCAAAGGCACGCTGTAACTGATTTTTTAGTTTCGATAAGTTCCACACTAAAGAATCATGTGCGATGAACCCGGATGTTTCCCATTTATGTAGCGAATCTTCATTTGATGGTCGCAAACCTATAATAAATAAACAGGGGTTTATCAACACTTATTTAAATATTTAACGTTTTGTTTTAATACCTACTACCATTGCGTTAATACTAAAATAACCCTTTTGGATTATAATAAATATGTTGGAGTTCCTCCTTTGGCTTAATAATCCTGATATGTGTACCGTCTACACAACCAATAACGCCAGGAGTTTTACTTTTTTCGTAAAAGTACATTTTACACGCACGTTTTTCTTCCGCTGAAAAATTAAACGTAATCCATTTTGCACAAATGTTTTCTTCAAGTACATTTAAAATTTCCTTCAGAACAAGAGAAAATGTGTGTTGCGCCAGTGCAATTAAAAAGTCATTTCCTGCTCCCATTTGATAGCTCCCCTCAGCAAAGAATCTTAAGGCGGCTGCCAGTTTTAAGATGTTGGGAATTGATGACAACCGCTTCTGAAACCTCATTTTTGGCTCCACATCTCTCAACAACATATAATGAAGGCTTCTTTCGAGAGTCGGAAATACTTTATAATACTAAAATCAAATTTTAAACGTTCAATTACAGCTGCTAAAAAATAAAAATATATATAACTTACATGATATCGCTTAGCTCCAGAGGATTAGACGAATCTCTTAAAACTTTCCTCTTTCGTGCCAATTCTCTAATACTCAGTACGTCATCGTCTTCTTCGAAAGAATTCACAGATATGTCTTTGAAAATAGTTCACAATAACTAATTTAATAAATAAATTCACAAAAATATAATAAATTTTCGTTTTAATGAGGCAATACTTATTAGTGGTTTCGTTTTTGTTACACAATGCAAAATATAATTTGTCACGACGCGACTCTGTCGTATCAGTTGTAAAACGACACGACAACCACAATAAGGGTAAACGTTAACGGATTTATCGCAACACCAATTTGGTTATTAACAATTAATTCTGTTGTAATTTTATCTTTACGCCTCTAATTTGCCTTCGTGGTTTTTTATTCTTGTCTTTGTAACTATTGAGTTCGGATGTGCAACGTGCTTGCGACAGTGAAAAATAAAATTTTTTTGTGAAGTGAATTTAAATTTTAATTTTTATATTATTGTAAAGCTTTATTTTACAAAATAATTATTGTTAGGGTGGAAAACATTTGATTTAGCGAGGTTAAGGTAATTAAATGTGTTTTTTTAATGATTTATTAAATTTAGTGTAACTAATTAACTTTATTGCTTGAGAATGATTTGTATCATAAAAATTTATCAATAAAATGTACAAATAGGGTAAAGCACCTAATAATGGGCCCCCTTAAGCGAATTATTTTTTTTACGGAATAATTATGATTTAGTCAGTTGGCAAATTTTACTGAAGTTGTGTTTTTTATGTTTAGCAAACATTTAAGAATCAGTAGCGAGTTTAATATCATAAACATATAAATGTAAAATATAAAAAAAATCACATTAAACAAAAAATGTCACTTTTTCAAGTAATGGGCCATATTTGTTAAGTAATGAGCCATACAGTTTTACTAGTAAAGAGCCCCTTTGTATAATAGGTATGTTACTTTTGTAAAAAAAAATATAATTTATTCAATTTATTCATACCTATAATAATAATTACATAATACAACAAAAAAATAAAGTTAGGTACATTTAACTTAAATCTAAAATGATTAATTAAGATTTAATAAGGAACTAAAAATAAAATCACATTTCAATCATGCAAAAAGGCAGTTGCACTTTGCACCTTAAGCTACATAGTTTCAGTCTTAAACAATTAGTTCGGCATACAAGCTGGACAAATAAATTTATTATTAATATTTGTCCCAGCATAGTCCATGTGGTACCTTCGATATTTGCATAAATTGCAAGAAACTCCGAGTTTGCTACTAGTAATGTGTCCAGCACATTTGAAGCATATGCCACATGTCACGTTCACATCGTACTCGTTCAAAAACAATTTTCGGACGTGGCATTCATTGGTGACGTTATTAGCCTCATTACTGATTTGTTGAACTTCAGTTCACTGATCATTTTTGGTTATGTTTTGAAATACTTCCCTCAACTTTGCAGATGAATTCTTCGATATCGCACTTTTCTTTAATGGTTTAGGCTTTTTACGTAACTTACAATCCATTCTTTCCGCTTTTCGTTTTGGCCTTAGTAACGCTACTTAATCCCTTTTTTCTTTTTTAATTCTCTTTTTTTTTCTCCTTCATTCGATTTTCCTTCTCGGTTTCTGCAACTATTTTTTTATTAAGTTTATTTTCTACTTACCAGAAAGATAAGGTGTTGACGAAATAATAAATCTGCGATGTTCTGAATTTGTAATTCCCTTGCGCACGAGTGTTTCAGGGACCGCGAAAAAGCCTCGTATTTGAACATTTGAATCATCTAGGATATGCAGCACTGGTACACCGGATAAATCGAAATTTTCTGGACCATTGAACAATAAAATTTTGTCGCAAAAAAATCGGTCGTTATTTGAAAACGTAGATTAAATAATATAATATAATTATTTTTGCCTCATCAATGAATTCAATAGAATATATTTCTGGCAATATTGCCTCACGCACATCTGTGGGATTACTTATTATTTCATGCTCAAAAGCGTCACCTTCTCTATTTTCGCCATAGTCTCCAATCGCAAAATCGTTGTCGAAAATAAATGTAATATCCATTTGCTGTAATTTAAGATAATGTTACCCCATTTAAATTTTCAAAAAATATAAAAATTTTAATGTTTTTGTTTTATGTAACTTACATCCACTGTGTTTGCGTTTGGAAGGAACGTCCAATAAATTCGCAGAAGTATTAAAAAACCTTCTGAAGGACTCTCTGGGAGATTTTCAAACTCTTTCAGTTTATCTGGACCAACAATATTTTTGAAATTTTCAAAATTAATTGAACTTTCAACATTGTTTGTATTAATACCCAGATTGCCACCATTAAAGTTACCATTTTCCTGTTCAACATTTGAACAATTTCTTTCCAAACACTTTGAAAAGTCAACCGCATCTGGGTTGAATGGAAATAAACCTCATGTGCGAAAACCATTCACAATTGAGCATTTTTTGATGTATTTATCGATCTCTGTTTTTAAAATTGGCGCAAATCAAGTTTTTGTTAGCTTTCGCTCGATATTTTCTTTCCTCCAATTTAAAACTGCTTTTTGCCAACCTGTTTTAAGTGGCTTAAAAATCGATACATCTGCTGGTCGCAGAATTCTGGTCGAATTTGGGTATAAGTAAATTAAAATAATTTTTAATTTCTCGCATAACTTGGACAACTGATATGTCAGATACGTTCTGTGGCCATCAACATACAAAATAATAGGGAACTCCACATTTTGTGTTACAACGCTGGGATAAAATATGTCTTCAATATACTGGTATAAAACTTCACTTGTCATCCACCCAGAATCAGATTTCAGCCATTTAAGACTATCTGGAATTGAGTTGATTACGTCTGCCGTATAAATATATGATTAATAGAGGCACTACAAAACCAGATGCGGAGAAATTGATCATAACCGTCAAATTTTCCTTGGCTTGGCCTCGATCGATTTCATACATGTTCTTTGAGCCTGTTACAGAATAGGGAACCAATTATTTAAATTCATTTTTCATAAATTAAACTAAACAAATCTTACCTTTTGGAGCAATTACCTTCCCAGTTTTAGGACACATTAAAAAATGGTTTCATCTCCATTGAATATTCTTGATGGATCTTCAAGAATATTTAAAAAACTTTTGTCCGTTAGGTAATTTTTGATTTGGTTGAACCAACCACGAATATTTGTCTCAGCTACTTTCGAACTGGCATCGGTTACCGGTTCTGGAGTCCGAACTGTAAGATTTGGATGCCGTTTAAGGAAACTCTCGTACCATGAATTTCCCGGACAGTTATTCTTAAATGGATTATCCCTGGGTGACGCATCTAAAAATATTTTAACAGCGCTCTGGACGGAATCCTTTCGCGAGATTTGTGCTAAGCCAGTCGACAATATCTGTTTCTTCCTCTATAGTTAGCACTGGTGGTGGCCCATACGAACTTTTTTTTGCCCTGTTGTGGATTCTGTTTTGTAGATCTCGGAATATTATATTTTCGAGAAGCGGCGTGAATCGATAATCCATCAGTTATTTCGGTCAGTGCAGTCTCTATATCTTTGCGGATATATTTACTACCTTTGGGCATTTTTCTGGAAACAGACATCTTAGGAAATAAATAATGCCACCTGCATAAATTATAAAAAAAATCTTTTATTATATGTAATAACATCAAATTTATCCATTTAAAAAATATTTAAGTTCAGTTTTAATTAGGGGCTTATAAAAAGAAAACATAATTTAACCAGAAACGCTATTTATAAGCCCCCATAGCCCATTACTGATTAATTTGAATATATACAACCAGTTATAAGCCCCTTTATTATTTAATCTAAGCATTATTTTTCTGATGTACCTTTAAAATTCCCTTTATTTTTATATTTATTATTAGGAAAACCAATGTTCTAACATTAAAAATTATTAATAAATATTTAAAATGTAAAATAAAAAATCAATTTCTTAAGAAAATCTTTAATACTCACCTAATTTTTGAGTCACTCAAACACACGTCTAATCACATTTCAATTTTTAACACGACTGAAAATCTAAAGTTATTTTATATACACATCATTAAAGGAAATAAAACTGTTTAAATAATATACCAATACAAATAATAAATTTTGGCACGAAAACCACGAGTAGTTATTATTGCTGGCGGCCCATTACTGGGTAGGGGCTTATTATTAGGTATTTTACCCTACTTAGAATAAAAGGATGGAACAAAAATATCAACTTTGACAATTTTTGCAACGCAGGTACGGGAACAGCAACAAATTCCGTTAACTGTTGCAATTTTAGTAGATAATTTTCTATTTTCAGCATAAGATTTATATAAGATAAAAACTGAAGTTAATTTTTATGATACCGATACCGGGATATATATTCCAAGCAATATTCTTGCAGAATATATTATGGTAAGAAAAAAAATACATCGCCTAAGTGGATTTTGGGTGTTTCAGAAAATACCGAAAAATTGAATTTATTGACAATATGAAGGTGTTTTTGTTTTATACGACTATTACGCGGCTATTACAGAAATAAAAAATTTAAATTTTATAATTTACGCGAATTTCATAAAAAACAAAAGTCTTGAAAATCGCGATAGAACACAAATTGCTAAGTTGGTATTTAAACTTTTACTTCAACAGGAGCATAATTTAGAGTAAATAATTTACATTTTTATATTATTTTTAATTTTGAATATGGACGGTTATTTTCAGTAATTTTGTGTGAAAGTAATTTCGCCGTATCACACATATATTTTCAATTTAAAATGCAAACAGAAAGAAAGCAAATATTTTCAGAGGGTTCTGGGATACGATGAACAATTTTGGTTGTTAAATTTTTTTCGTGTTACAACAATGCTAGAGCCAGTTTTCGCGCGGTACGATTATTTTTTATTTTCAAATTTTTCAGCAATTTAAATAAATTCGTGCTCTTGTTGACACATGCACTAACGGTATATACATAACTATTTTTGTGTTAGAATTTAATTGTATCTAACTAATACTTGTAATATTTAATTTATAAAAAATAATAAAAAGTCTTTGGTATTTGATTTTTTGCCATATATTTTTCCATGCAAGAACAACTAAACGAACGATCCACCAAAATAGTTATAAATAATAACTAAAATTAGGAATCAAGAAAATTATGTTGCTTACTTTAAGGTAGGTTAATCAAATCGAGCAGAAACTATTATTTAAGAATACAGAGATGTAGCCTCGAGTTGTAATTGTTGGGCATGTAACATCCCAACTGGTAGCAAATGTCACGCTAGCTGACAAAATATTTAAATTTGATGACGTTAAGCAGGCAGTGCAAACTTGCTTTTACATGTTTTACGCACTGGACATAGCATGTCCAGATGAGAGCGTGTATATATGGACATTCATGCAGCTACATATCTTTGGTGTACATTTTTCAAATAATAGCAAATCACTGCCGACCACATGGATCGTGGAATCAATAAACAATGACCTGTTGAAAATATTATATATTCTTCAAATGAAATTTGCTGGTTATATTTGTTTGAAATCATTCTGTGAAGCCCAAAAATGTAAACAACATTTTACTTCATTACATCCAAATATTTACAGATTTGTTTACATGGAGATTGATTTTGATAGAGTGTTTTCAATTATAGTTAATTTCGTGAAGCATATATATACGTCGTGATCATTCGAAAAAATCAAGTTTAGATTCTATTTTAGTAGATAAAGAAATAACTAAAATTGAAAATAATTCTAAAGACCAGCATGTAGCAAAAGATTTTCCAGTTGATAAGCAGCAGTCTTATACAGTTAAACCCAATAATTTTTTAAAAATCATACTTTAGTTGCTGAACGTAATATTATGTGTAAAATAACATTACCGTCACAAACGTTAAACTTCAACACGTGACTGGGGTTCGTACACACCCCACATACAATTTTGTACACACTGCGTAACAGACCTGACACCATTCGCAGATCTTCGAATTAAATTATGGTTTACATCAGGAATCGAAAATATTGTTCGCTAGGTCAGAAGCGTAGTTCAAATTTCGCGTGGGGTGTGTTTGGACCGCAGTCATTTGTAGGGCTAATAATGATTACATATCAAAAAATATTATAATTGAAGACTTCCTCGAAGTTACCGAGTTATTTCCTAAAAAATGCTCTTTACAAAATGGACTATATGTTTACTAAATTTTAATGCAAATAATACAATACTTAATACATTACAAAAAATAAAAATTATTAATCATGTAATTGTATCTTTTCGATTCTGTCACAGATGTAGTATGTATGGTCATCTTGCAGTAAATCTTTACGGTCTTTAAAATGTAAAGTACCTGTAAAGTACCAGCAGCCAACTTGAAATTATGTATTTTCACGCGAAATCACGCAGAAAATTCACATTATAGTCCTAAATAAAAAGAGAACGTTTAGTCATTCAGGAAAATGTTGAAATTAGGAAACTTTTAAGAATAACAAATCGTTTAAGAAAACTCAACATTTTCAAACAAAAAAATTAGTTAATGAAAAATATTATTTTGAAAATCTTTATCCATTAAAATATTTAATAATTTTTAATTGTACTTATTAGAGTAATTTCATACTTCTAAAATATTGATGAATTTATGAACGTTATTTAGACAAAATCCATGAAATGTCAACAAAATCCCACCCCTGAGTGTGTTGAATTAAAAGAGTATGTAATAATTCACGAAAATGTTGAAATTAGGAAACATTTAAAAACAAGAAACACAACAAAAATGAGAGACTCATCAAATCAATCTCCTTCAAAATTGTGTAATGCTGAAAAATTTCCGGCTCTACCGCCGTCACGACAAACCCAAAAGCACCTGATGTGGAGATCAACTTTAACTCATCAAACTAAACCTATCTATATTAACAGACCAAATTTGGAATCTATCAAAGCTGAGCAAAGACATCCAGGCTTTTTATTCACATACAAACGAAACAAGTAAAACGAAATTTGAACAGTTTGAAGTAACTTATCTACATATACCATATACAGTAATGTACAAAAATGAGTGATCCAATCCACAAGTAAATAATAACAATGCATTAAATATTTGTATGTGGAATGCTCATAGCATTAACATTAAAACTGAATAAATATTTACTTATAATAAACACTATAACATACATGTAGCTCTGATTACAGACACTGGTTTGACAGTCGTTACATCCCTCTTTGACCCTGGGACGAGTTCTGATAGTAGTAACGAGAAATATTAAACATTGTTTGCTAGCTTCTTTTCACCTTCAAATTATTGAAGCAATTGAAATTGATATTTCCACAAACCGTAGTAAGACCAAACTAATCGTGCCACAACAACCTTTGTTTTAAAAAGATTTAAATCTGACATAGATTAACTTATTTCATTTCATTCAAAATGTATTATTGGAAACGATTTAAATGCCACACATGCTCATTGGAATTGTTTTAAAAATAACAGAGTTGGTTCCGTTCTCTACAATTTAATGTTAGTTAGCAAATTTATAGTCAAATTTCCAAATTCTCCAACATACTGCAATCACAACTCGACATACGGTTCTACTATTGACCAGCCCTAACAAAATACACTGAATTTTTAGATAATATATGAAATCTATTTAAGATCTATAAGCTCCGACCACCTCCCAGTTCATTTTCAGTTGAACTCAAATTCCCAAAACTATAATATACAGCGAAGGCTAAATTACTCTGCAGCTAACAAGAAACTTCACAAAATTATCTTATGTCGCAACCTAAATCTGAATACTGATTCCCAAATAAGAAATATTCAGTCAAAAACGATATTATTTAAATAAATTAATCCAGACAGCTAAAACTAAACGTATACGTTTAGACCTTCAGCTAATAATATTGAATTTTAAATATTACTACCAAAGATATAATGTAAGTGGTCCACCACAATAGTGCGTTCGATAATTTGTATAAAAAATATTTAATAATTTGATCAAAAAAAAAAAAAAAAATGTTTCAACGGAATTTTCGCATCACTTGAAATGGAATCATGCCCTAAGATATAAAATTATTGTTCCCTATTTATTCTATTATAGTTTTCGATTCGCAATTTAAATTATTTCGATTCTTTAAATTATTTAAATTGTCTAAATTATTTAGTAGATTCTTTCAAGTATTAAAATTCTTTAATTTATTGTTGCAGTCTAAATTTAAATTTTTTGCTTTATACATATTTATTTGGTAACTTCTTTATTTTGCTTTATATCCTTAAATTACACTTATTCTTTAAAACGTTAAACTATTCAGATTCCTTCAAGTAATAAAATTCTATAGATTAGACAAATGAAATTTGTAAAATTCTAATTGAAATCCCTTAATTTTTCATAGTGTAATCTTAAGAACAAATTGTATTCTTTAAATTTTACAAATGTATTGTTTATATTTTTTACCTCAACTTTCTACATTCATTAAATCCTTGAGTTATTTCTATTCTTAATAGTTTTGAAAAACGTTTGAATTATTAACATTTGAATTAAATTCAAATAATTCTTTAATTTATTTAAATTCTTTATATTTTTAGTATTCTTTAAATTTTTAAAATTTTCAAAAATTATTAAGTTTATTCTTTCAAGCATTAAAATTCTTAAATTTATTTTTACAATCTTCAAATTATTTAAAAATTGTATTTAAACACGATTCTTTACGATTTTTTAGATTTTCCATTTTGAATTTTTTTTCTTCTAAATTCATTTAAATAAAATAGACTCAACAGACATTAAAATTACTATTAACTTAATGTCTGAAATTCATGCGTTTTGTATGCGATCGTTAGTTTTACAGTTTTTTCATCTACTGTACAAAATCATATCACGTATCTTGTGTGCTTCGGTGTTTGTTTTATTATTTAATAATAGATTATTATGCCTGTGTCCATATATTTCAATTACTTCCGGTCTATCCAGCATGTCACTTTTGTCTATGCGATGCATTATACGTAAGTTTGTGTTGATATCTGTGAATGTATGATTCTCATTGTGCAAATGGTAAGCGTAATTTTATTTCAAAATCGTTTTGGGGTATACATGTTTTAATTTCTGTATATGTTCTATAAAATTTGGGTCAATTATTACACGCCAATTGGTATACACCGCTGTCGGCATTTTTATTTGTTTTTCTTTAAATTTATTTTGCGCTTTATGTCTGATTTGGTGAGGTATATATTTTTAAATACTTTAATTATTTCATTGCTTGTGCTTTTATAAGATTCTAGCGTGCTAAATTTTGTGACGTCGCCTTCTGTGCTGTACATAGTTGTTAAATGTTGTGATCTTATTTTATTTACGATTTTTATGTTGAATTTGTGAATCATATTTTCATGTAATTATGTTATTATTCATTAGAATTTTGTTAAGTCTGTTAACCGTATGATTTTATGCGACGAATTTAAGTTGTGGAGAGTGATTAGAACTATTGTGAATAGTTTAATCAGTTTGTGTGGGTTTCCGGTAAATTTTGAAGTTATAGGTTGATGTTTTTAATAGTTAAATCTAGTGTAAAATTGGATTATAAATATTTCAAATTCTTTAAAAAAATGTTTTCGTTAAATTTTAATTTTTTGCTTTATATTTTTTAACTTTTCTTCTCTTGCTTAATATATTTTATATTCTTAAAATTCATTAAAGTATCAAAATCCTGATAATCATATACATAGATACAATTTTTTTTTTAATCTTTTCTATAAATTCTATAAATTTAAAAAAAATACACAAACTCATAAAATGTTAAGTTACTAATTTTAACTTTTTTAAGCTTTAAAATCTAAAAAATTTCAGGGTAAATATTTCTTCAAGTTATCTGATTTGTTTAATTTTTTAAACCTTTTAGATTATTACATTCTTCAAATTCTCAAAATTACTTTAAATAAACTATGTTAAATAAATTCTAGAAAAAAATTAAATTATTTAAATCTATAGCGGTTTACTCAATTGCCACTACAATAAATTAACTCATAATATATTGCGCTCAACACTCTTTTCGCCATCTACAACGATCACTTCACATATATTGGCTAAGATTAAATGTTCCTGCTATATATGTATGTATGCTGGATCAATCGCGCCGCGACACTTACATACACAAACCGAAACAAATTAAAAAAATTAAATTGTCTGGTCTCGGATATGGTGCTGAGCACATCGAATTTGTACCCAATGTTAATGTAAAAAATAAAATAAATAAATTAATTCATTTTGTCATAAAATAAATAGCCTTTTTGGTAATAAATGAATTATTCTAAATTAGTTAAACTGTAGCATGTGTATTTAATTATTTATTTCTAAATTGTGGAAAATACCTCAAATCACATATTTTTGGAAGTCATGTTTTAATTTTTAAATTTATGCATAGTACTAATTAAACAAAAAATGAATGAAACATGATTTTTAGTTGTTGCTGTTTTTTAACATACAGGGTGTCAAATATTTGAAAATTTCACGTTTTGTATTTAGTGCTATAGAAAAAAAAAACCAACTATCGGAAAATTATAAAATTTTACATGTAATTCTTTAAAATTAATGAATATTCTGAAATTTATTTTAATTTTTAAAGTAATTTAATGCCTTTACATAGATTCTTGAAAATTCTAAAATTAAGTCGAAATAAATTCTTTTTATCAGATTTTTTCTCTAGAAATTTGTAAATTCGCTAGTGGAATATTCCATTCGCCTGTATGGTGGATTGGAAAATCTGTGATTTTAATACTTATAAAACTTATTTAAGCTTGCATTTTTAAGTGCGTGATTATATTTTGTTATCTTGGATAATTTTGGTCCATGGCGATGGATTTAAAAAAAATTAATTTATTTTAATTTTTATAATTTATAAAACAATTCTTTATTGAGGTGTATTTCTTAAAAGCTTTAAATTCTATTTGTTTGCTCTTTAAAGATTCCTTAAATTCCATAAAATTTTTAAAATCTTCAAATTTTCTTCACATTTTTTAAATCATTTTTATTTTTAAATTCTTTACATTTTCAAACCGTTTTAAATTAATTATTATAAAGATGGAAAGTTTCCATTTTTATTAGCTTTTTAACTGTGGCTATTATTACATATATGAAAACACATACATAAATGAATTTACATAAATATTATTTAATTAAATAATTAAAAACTTTCTGTTTTTGATATATAATATTTATTACTTTTAAAAATTAAGACCGGGTTCGGGCCTTCGTCCTTCTTCAGTTCTTGTTCTAATGGTGACATTTTTTTTGATGTCTATTGTGTCTATTATGGCTTTTTCTTTATTTATTTTTAGCTTTTTATATAATCGAAACCTTGTTTTGGATGATTAAATCAAAAATTTTATTCGTTTACGAATTAATTTTGTCGTTTCGAATAAATTTGTCGTTTAACATGAGTGGATCATTCCGTCGTCTGTATATTTCATATTCCTAAATTCTGTCCATTTTGTTGCCCTTATGAAGTCTATGAAGAATGTTGTTTCAAAATTCGTGTATGTATGTTTCTCGGTCAATAAATGTTGCGCAAAAATTAAATTACAGTTTGTGGTTTTATGGATATTGTTGGCTTCGGGTATATGTTCGCTGAATCGCTGTTTGAATGTACGCCCTGTTTGGCCAATATAATATTTTAAGCAATCATTCTGTTTTGTTGTTTCGCTCTCAATCTGTGTTGTATTTCATTGTCTGTTTTGTACGCGATATTGATGCCATAATTTTTTAAAATTTTGTGTAATATGCTGCTAGTGTGTTCATTGTAATCTATTGTGATGTATCGTTTATTTTCTTGCTCATCAACACGTAGAGTGGTTAAATTTTGTTGTTCCATCTTGGTTACTATTTTAGTGTTTAATCGGTGAATAATGTTTTGATTCAACCCGTTCATATCAGCAATGTTATTGATAGTTTTTAATTCTTCTGAGTAATGGGTGTTGTGCATGGGAATGCTGTTGAGCCTATGTATCATGTGGCTGTATGCTGATATTTTATGTTGGAATGGATGATAAGAACTGTTGTGTATTGTGTGGTTTGTTTGTGTTGTTTTTCTGAATATTTTAAAATTATGATGTCCATCAATATTTTTTATTGTTAGATCCGAAAAAGTGTTGGTTTTATTTGTTTCGGTTTCCAATGTGAATTTTATGTTGGGGTGTACATTGTTTATGTAAATGTGTAAATTGTCTATTTGCCTTTGCATGCCTTTGAACAATATTATGTCGTCAACGAATCTGTGTTTTTGTATTTGTTGTGGTTGTTGTCTATATAAGTTTTCTCAAAAAAGTTTAGATATATATCAGCTAGTGTACCAGACAGGGCCCTTCCCATTGGTAGACCTTCATTTTGCCTATAAAATGTTTGGTTATATTGAAAATAGTTTAGCGTTTTTTGTAGTTGACCTCTGGTTGAATGTTGTGGTTTAATCCTTTTTCTAACAGATTTTGCTCATCCACATCAAGATTTAAGGTGGTCATGTTGTCTATTAGTTTGAAGAAGGTATGTGTGTTCGGGTTAGAAGATGGTTCGTGTGTTGAGGTTAGTGCAATGGTCGCTGATAAAAGCTTTTTAAGCTTCGTTTTAATGTATTTCCTTTTCTTCTTCCATGCCTTCTCTACATTCATTTCTATATGTTGGATGCCGTTTTAAATTCTTTAAAAAAAAAACTTCAATTTTTTTTTTTTTAACTACAATATTCTTTAAATTTTTTGATTAAATTCCTTCAGGATATTGAAATTCTTTAAATTTTATAATTTCTAAAACGAAATTAAATTTTATCAATCATATAAACCATTATATTTTTTCGAATCTTTTAATTTAGTAAATGTTGAAATTAATTAAAATGTTATAATGATTTATAGCTTTTATTGTTTTTTATTATTTAAATTGTTTGATATGTATAGTTAAAAAAAAAAGAAATCATTCTTCTACAAAAAAAATTTTTGCAAAATATTTGTTATTAAAGAGTGTTCCAATTTGAGGTTAATTTTTAAATTTTTAATAAAACACATAAATTATTTGAGTACTCTTTGATTATTTTAGGTACTCGTATCTAAATTTTTATTTCAAATGCTAGTACAAAAGTTCCAGTTTAGTAATGGAAAAGAGAATCTTGTAAGTGACCCCTACCATTTTCGATGTCGTTCTATAGCACAACTGCGGCTCAATTTCTCGAATAAAATTAATAATATTCTCCTTTAGGTCATCAATTGTTTGTGGATCGTTATCTGGTTGGTGGAATATGTAATTGCTGTGAATTATGACGAATTGATGTTTTTGAACCCTCATGAACACTGGCACTTAAAGCAGCACTATTTTCTTCGGCATGACCACTACAATGGTATATATTTTGCTTTTCTCATTCTTTACCGAACCAGTTTTCACAGATTTTGCAATAATTTTTCGAATTGCCACAATTGATAGACAATTTTTTTCCATATCCTGTACGAAGTTTTCTTACAACTTCTGCACAACTTTCACTAAATGTTAAATAATTTTTAACATTAAATATGCATTGTTCAATCGAATGTCTTCCCATTTTTAATTAACTGAATGTTTCTACTTGTAATTTGTTAAATAACATATTATTGCACTATATTATATAAATTGCGGCAAATTTAAAAATTTGCCTCAAATTGGAACACCTTTTACAAGAAAAGTTTTTTAATTAAAAATAATTGTTTTAGATAAAATGTATTGGAAGGCTGATCAGTCGGATTCATATACATATGTCTAAGAAAACTACATTAACTCAGTTTCCATCTTTTTTATATTTTCCAAACGTTTTGATAAATATATTTTATCATCTTCAAGGGCTATAATGTACATGATAAAACATTTAAAATATTGAAAGAGGCACTTGCTTATTCTAAATAATTACTTACAGAAATTATTTCAACAATAAAAATGGAGTCAAGAATTTAATACAAATACATAATTTAAACTAACCATTTTTTGAAATATTAAAAATTAAAATGGACGATTCGAAACTTTCGAACACCAACAAAGTAATGAGAGAACAAAAACAAAACCAACACTAATGTAATACTACAGTAGTAGTACATTAATGTTGGTTTTGACAAAAACCTATAACAATGGTCTACGTTTGTATGGATGGGTGGGTTACCTTGGCGATAATCAGGGGTGGGATGTTGTATCATCACTTTCGATTCGAATTCGATAGAGTTTATATCTCTTGTTTCAATAATAAAATTGTACTCTATTTCGCTTTTTGATTACGCTTTTTATATTGCGATCTCTTTTTGTTGCGTACTTTTCCTTTCCTTCATATCGGTAAAATACCGCTAAACAAAAATTTCAGTGATAAATAATCATGAATATAAGTAGAAATAGAATGTTGTTTTATTCGAACAAGCTGAGATAGCAAAAAAAAAAACTGTAATTGAAAAACGAAATAGAGTACATTTTTATTCTTGAAACAAGAGACATAAACGCTATTGAAAGTGATGTTAGAATATCTCACCTCAGATTGGTGTCTCTACATTGGTGTGTGGAATTGTGTTTTTAAACAAAGCCAAAACAAATGTCTTATACAAGTCATGCCCATAAAACAAATGGCTTTGACTTGCGTCTGTGTCAGTGACTTTTATATATTTTATATCGTGTTTATAATATGGTAATATCACTACCACTAATATAACCCAATTTACATGGGTATATTCAAAACCAACACTAATGTAACCGGTACATTAATGTTGGTTTTGGTATATTCAATGTACAGGAACAGCCCTTCTATAGGCTTGTATCAAAATTCAAAACCAACAAAAATGATTATACAAGCCGTCTCGTTTGCTCTGTTCGCTCTTTACAACGATCCTATCAAGAAAAGGTACCCTATATTATTGGTTTTGCCATATCATATTTAAACAACACCAAAAACAGATTTTTTCGGATTGTGGATATGTACATAGTATATACAAATATAGTGTACTTTTTTATATCTTAAGTGTTTGTACTGTCTGGCTTCTATAGACATTTTTGTTGGTTTTGCTTATAGACATGTTACGGCTGCATTGATGATGATGGCACGATGGGCATAGCAACAGAGACAGGGACAGAGGCGAAATGTGTTGTTGTCGTTTTTAGTTAATGACCTTACGGTTTTATTGCATTTAAGTTTTTTTTACTACCGGCCAATAATTTGGAATTTTGTTCCAAATACTTCATCTACTTCTATAATGATTGTGTATTGTTGATGAATGCAATGTATGGACGATGTACTAATGTACTATACATCGATAATAAGGTAGTAGGGGAATTTTTTTTTGTATTATAACATTTTTTTTTAATTTGGAATAATTTGTGCAGTTTGAGTTGAGAGGCCGCACTGATTACATTATAATAAATAGTAACATTGTATATACATTGCATAGAATTGGATTGATTTTAGAAGAACAGATAAAACAGACACTACATTGTAGTAAGTTAATTTTGTTCAATATTATTATAATCTTTTCCATTATTTGCCGAATTATAAACTTTAGTCGGATAGTGACGTATCATTTTTAATGGATAGGTTTTACAATAGGAATAAAAAAAAAACCTGCAAACAAATATATTATATATATATATATATATATATATATATTGTTCTGGGCACAGAGCTGTGGAGTGATTGGCGTTGATCCGGAGGATAACAGTCGGGCCTCTCTGTCCGTTGTATTAGGGTAGCGGTTTTTATGAGATCAAACCGAACAGTACCTCTTGATTGTTTTGTTTTAAGACTACATTTTTGGATGTAAAATACGTCAGAGGAGCGAGAAAAATATCCTCTGGATTATGCTGTTCACCATAAACGTAAAAGATTAGTGGACTTAAAGTATATTTGTTTTTTTCATACATATACTTAGGCCCAAAAACTTCTATTAAGTGGATAAATATTTATAGTTACATAAGTGAAGGTATCGTAAGTAAATTAAAATATAGAAGTAGAGTGAATTTAGTTATACTGATTAAGTGATTACTATAGTCAAATCACACTGTGCGTATATATGTACATAGTTACATTTATGTGAAAGCACAAATAACAAAAAAAAAGTATTTTTAAGAAATATTATATTTAAAAAGAAAATAAAACAAAAAAAAAAAGTTTAATTCAAAATAGTTCTTTGTAAATAAGAATCAAAAAAAAATTATATAATAATTCTCAATAGTGTGAAAATGAACAAAACTTTTTTTCAGCATCGGACAGGTATAGCCAAGAGTACTCTTCGTGAAATTTGTCTGGTGAGTGTTTCCTTTTTGGGTTTATAATTATTAAATTGTTTTGGGTGTTTATATGGTTTTTTTTGAGTCTTATTAAAATTATTAAAAGCTAACAGTTATTAGTTTTTCTTTGTAACATAAAAGTTAATGATAAATTTAAACCAAAACTATGTCAATGAAAAACAAAAATTTTGAATATTGAATTAAATAATTTATTTATAATAGAGTAAATACTTCTTTTTATTGGTGATGTGATGAAGTGGCCCATGTGATTCATAGTTTCGTCTCAGTCAATAAATAAGTGAAAATGTACGTAAAAATGTGTTTGTTCGGCCAATTTAAGATCCTAGTGGCAAGAACCTCCAGCCGTAAAACTACCCGGATAAAAGCGTACAGCCGTTAGGATGGTCCTTAACAGACATTTGGTTTTATCATGCTTTCTCTTTTTATTTTATACATTGCCATGCCCTATTGCAAATAAAACAGGGGAAATATCTACATCACACCTTCTGTTGCATATGGTTTTAGTGTATATACATATTTGTATGTAGTACCTAAATATTCTAGTACATATTTTCAAAGCCAGCGTAATGACCTAGCTGATGGAAATATTCACTACCCCTGTTTTATTTGCCGCTTGTATGAAACGTTTCTTAATATACCTAAATACCATATCTACCTAAGATTTCATATCTTTTTATCCAAAAACTGTCATGTTTACCCAACATAATTAAGTCTGCACTTATCATCTGGATTATCATTGCCAAAATACGGGATTTGTTAAATAACATCCGTTCCTTTGCCCAACGATATTTTGTCTTTTAATTTTGTGAAAATCTTGTGTAGGTACACGTTACTATTATGCGCGATTTGCAGATTATCAGTGTATATTTCTTTAATTTTGTTAATTTTTTATGATAGTCGCTCTATGTATGTTAAGCTTTCACAAGTTGTGTTTTGCGTGTGTGTGCGTATGTCAGTGTCAAGAATATCAGTAAGCAGAACCGATTTTTGCAGTATAATGAATTAACTGCACGTTTAAAGACCCAATTCGGGTAATTGTTGAATATGAAATATTTTTTTCTGTATATTCTTACAGTGGTGACAATCCAAACTTAAAGTTAGTCCGCGGTGGGTTAAATTTTAAATTTTATGAAGTGTTATTTTTTTTTATTTTTTGGATAGTTTGAATAGTAATTCACGAACCGGTTAAATGAAATGCTCTTTTTATACCAATCTGTAGTTAATTTATCGTCCACTCTAGACTAAATATCTAAAAAAAGGCAGTTCATTGTTGTAATTGGTGGCTGTTGTTTGTGAAACCGGACAGAAGGGGTTTGTCGCAAAAATAAAATATACTCAAAGAGGTCGCTGTAAAACCATTAAAACATATAAAAACTTCACAAAAACCACTTTACTAAGAGGTTTAATACTACAATACAGTTATGTTATTCACAACAATGAAAACTTTCGTCGCGTTATGTAAATTTATTGAATCAATTCATCTTTGATAAGTTCGTTTGATATGCTTGAACAAGTCACTTTTAACAATTATGTATATTGTGACAAAAAGCGAACGAACTAATGTTTTATTGAATAAATTTATTGCATTTTTCCTTCGCGAATAAAACTTTTATTTTTATATTCAACAATAAAATTAAGAATTTTTCCTATTCTATTGTGGAATCAAAGTTTTTATATTTCTGAACAATGAACGAAAATTACAAAGAAGTATACACTTTACGTACAGGTGCTTACACCCGTAAAAAAAAAAAAAGTTAGATTTTTTTTAGTTTCTAGCGAGTGATTGATAATATCAATGTACGACTGCATCAATGTATGCTTGCTTCTATTGCGATAATCTTGAGGTTTTCAATGATTCTTTTGGGAAAGACACACAAATTTACTAGTTTAGAAAACTGAATTGTAACACTTTAAGCAGATCTATATTGAATGAACTATATTTGAATTAAGTATTAATTTTTATTAATTCTTATCATATTGAAAATTGAACTTTTTTCTAAAAACCAGCTAAATAGGAGAAAAGCTTCATTTTATTAAAATAAAACTTTTTTAATCTTTTATATACTTGTACGTAGAGCAAAAAGATCCTTTTGTTATTTTTGTCTTTTGTATAAGTTCTCGAACAATATTTTTTATTTTATTACTTGGAAATAAAATTTTTATTTCATCTCAAGGAATAAAAAAAAATTTTTTTTTTTTGTTTTAAACATTCTTTAATAGTTAAAACTTAAAGATGGAAGAAAGGGAAGATTTATATATTAATTTGAAATTAGAAGATGACTGGATATTAATTTAGAAAATTATTTAGCCCAAAACTATATTATCTTCTTTACCAAAGGGATTTCGGTTCAGGTTGACGACATCTTCTCACCGAAAGATTTAATAATTGCTCAGGGATTTTTGGCAATGGCCCCATTAATTGTCTCCCTGGTACATTATTTGTGAAAAAATATTTTCGGCCTATGATTTTTATACCATTTGCGAATGGAATTGATGTGCATCCTCCATCTACACCTATAGGAATTGCATTCAAATAAACAAAAAAAAAACTTCGATTATTTTAGATGTGATAGAAAAAAAAATATTGAATGTTTCTAAAATTTTGGAAAGCTTTTCTTCAGCTAAATGGGTCGATTCCTTCACGATTTTTAACCCTTTCTCACCGTAAATTACGATCTTCATCTTAACACACTACAATAAATCGTTGGTTATGTATAGAAACAAAATGTCGGTATTCCCATATAAAGCAAATTTCTTTAAAATTCTAAATTTGTTGCAATAAAGAAGAAGGTAATTTCCTGACACACACCATAAAATTAAATTATACATATTTTCAAAAGTTATCACATGCTTTTAACGAAAAGATTTTAACACTAGTATGGTACAGCACTATAAAAAATAAAAATAAAAATTATTATGAATTTGTTCAAAATGCAGTCAAGATAAAATTGAAATTTTATTTGTATACTTTTACGTTTTCAAGTTACCAGAAAATTTTAAGTTAATTTTATTACAGTCGTATGTAGACTTTTTTCTTATATTTTATACTTTGATAATATTATCTACATTTAGATGTAATCTTGTAGAACACTGCAACATTTTTATATTTCTTTGATTACTTTGCACAGCCACAGTTGTAAATTGAATCAAATATATATTATTTAGATCTATCTGTCTGTGCTCACCGAAACAGATTTCATTTCATGGAAGTTGACAAAAATTTAAATGAAAGTACAAATAATAAAATAAAAAATTAATTAAATTAAATATTTCATGAGAATTTAAAAGTTTTATATGGAAAGTCTAAACATTTTATGTTTTTTTTTTGTAGGCAATAAAGTGTCAAATGAGTGAAGATGAGACTTTATATGTATGTGTCGCAATAATTATAATATCGAACAATTTATTTGCAAATTTAAATGACAAACCTTAAAATTTCTGAAAGTATAAGCCGTTTCCTTCGTGAACTTCCTATATTTTAATAATCCAAGCATAGATTTCTCAATCTATAGGATTTCCCATATACGACTTTCTGGATCTATCATAGATTTCTTAATCCATGTTACACCGCCCTCGCCTGCGTAACATTTAGCGTAGTTGAATTGGTCTGGAACGTGTAAGCGAGTTTAACCATCTCAGTTCACCGGTGATCTGGTTACCCCTTAATGATGAATAATAACATTCAATGCGAATTATGTCTTTGATATGTTGTTGTAATGACTAATAACGAGCGGTATTATTTATCTGCCGATGAGAATGAGATGCTGCAATTGTATTTATGATATTGGGTGTGTCGCTTATGCGGCACATGATGATTGGATCAATTGGTGATACGATGTTCAAGAACGTTCTTTAGTGAGAATAATTTCTTCGTTTCTTTATTGTTCTGATGATGTGTTGGTGGGCGGTGGTGCGTGATTGCAACAACGTGAGAGCAGCGATGGAAAAAAAGATAAAAAGATAATGATTTAAATGTACGTGTGTCCCTTCGCCCAAGAACATTCTTTTTTTTTGGACAGTCAAGTTTGGAGTTTGGTGAAGAGTGGTCGATGAGTCGATTGGACTCGACTACCAGTTTGTGTTAAAACAAAGTAATTTATATACGTATGTATATATTCAGATCAATGCTCATTTTTTTATTAAATTTGTAAAGTAGTGGAGGTTGAGTGAACGATCAAGATTTCTAAAGATTTTTTTTTGGCAATTTAACAATTTTGAATATTGTTGTTAAGTTAGTTTTCTTTATTTTTTTTATTTACACTAAGTCTTTGATAATAAATGATTTAATTTACAAAAAAAAAACAGTTTAATTGATAGTAAAATCATGTACCGGTTTTCTAATAAATTTTTAGTGACATATAGAACTTATATGTCACTAAAAATTTATTAAAAAACCGGTACATGATTTCATTATCAATAAAACTGTATAAATGAAAAAAATTTAAATAAATGAATTAGTAAAGCATGATCCAATAGCAGGTACTTTTTCCAATTGGAATTCTCATTGGGATTCATGCGTGACAATTGTCATGTTCATATGATATTTGTGTTCAGTATTCATTAACATTTCACCATGAATAGACTTAAGCGAGAATAACGTTTACAAAATTGTGGAAATTCATTTAAAAAATCAATGTTCAGTGAAAAATTATTTTCATGCTCTTCGACCATTTTATGGTGTTCATAATCGTTCAACTGAAGGCTTACCAAATACAGGTTACTCAACAATTGAAGCCGGTTGACCTTCCTTTGCGTGATCGATTTGGTTTAAGAGCGTTGGAACAGCTCCAAATTGATCCGTTTTTTTTATCGAAAATTTGTGTTCAGCAATGAAGCTCATTTTTGTCTGAATGGATGGATACGTCAACAAAGAATAAATTGTCGTATTTGGGCTGATGAATAGCCAGAAGAGATTCAAGAGCTTCAAATGCATCCTGAAAAATGTATTGTTTGGTGCGGTTTATGGGCAGGTGGCATCATCAGACCGTATTTCTTTAAAAATGCGGAAGGACAGTTTGTAAACGTCAATGGCGCAAACTACAGAGCAATTATCAATGAATTTTTATTGCCAAAAATTCACGATATTGGTGTAGCCGACTTGTGGTTTCAACAGAATGGCGCAACGTGCCATACAGCAGGCCAGACCATCGATTTATTGAAAGAAAATTTTAATGAGAACATCATATCAAGAAAGGGACCTGAGAATTGGCCTCCAAGATCTTGTGATCTGACGCCGTTAGATTACCTTTTGGATAGAGAAAGTTTGTCTGTATTAAATCAATAAGATTCTTTCGGCTTTTTATGGACAAAATATATTAAAAAATAATGGCAATCACAACATTTTTTACTTGTTAATCAGAAAAAATGAAGAGGCCAATATTTTATAAATATATCTACCAAAAAAAAGTAGAAATATCAAAAAGTCGAAAATGTTGTGAATGCCATTATTTTTTAATATATTTTATCAACAACAAGCCGAAAGAATCTTACTGATTTAATACAGCCAAACTTCTTTTTTCTATTATTTGTGTGGGCATAAAACACACAGAAATGAGAGTTTTCCTTGAGTTTTTTGATTTGGTGAATTATATAATTCGCTACGTCAGTGCGTTCTTGCCTCATACGTGATGTATGAATTTGGAATTGTGTTTTTGTATTTTGGTCGTAGCTACATGATGAGTAGGCTGAGTGTTTGCCAGGTTATTTTTTCTAAAATCTAGCCAGTCCAAAAAAAAAAATTCTTTTTTTATGGCTACAAATCTTTTTTATTTAATATAATTAATTTTAAACTATAACATCAGTATTAGGAGTTCACTGTGGTTTATTATCACATTTTGTTAATTCAGAAAAAAAACTAAAATTTATAAAAATAAATAAATAAAAAAATTCTTATAGCTAAATATCTACATTACATCACATTATGTTTACAATGTACCCGAATACATTTGATTATTAAAGCGTTCGTACATTTTTTTGGTTGGCTCGAAATTGGTGCAGTCATTATCATTTTTTTCATAAATTGTTAAGTTAATAAAATTCCGCTTAGAGTGGAAGCATCTAGCCGATTTCGAATTTTTGTCTTGTTTAAATTAATGTGTAAGAAAATGCGCTCCATGCTAGCTGTTGCGACAGGGACGGTTAAAATTGGTATAATTATTTGTTTTAAATACGGAAAGCAAAAATTACTATCGCAATGTTTTAAATTAAAAATGTTGCGCCAAAAAATGTCGATATCTTTTTTTTCGTCGACTCCTATCTCCTTGAAATTTAGAAATTTAATTTCTCTCCACTCATCATCAACTTTTTGCTAATCATTTCGATTAATGATATTTGGGAAGAATACAATTAATTCTACACAAGAATTTGGAATTTTATTATTGATGACATTGGTTGGCGCCAGTATTTGAAATGCCTTCATTAGTTTGTTGCCAAAATCGATTTTTTTAAGTAACTGATTACATAACTGGAAGTAAAATTGCTGGCAATACGTTCTAAATTCCAATTCATCTTCTAAGGACAACGAATGCGAAGTGGCAAGTGCTGCGCTCACGTCAGCCCCTAAATAAATGCCTTCTAAGCGCTTTAGAATTTCCGTGTTATTTAAATCTATAATACATAAATATTGTTCGGCTACGAATTCTTCTTTTACGAAATAATCAAAGATTTTTGAATATATGTAATCGAGTTTATTCCTGATATAGAAGATGTATTTGAGGGGACCCGCTTTGAAATAGCCTATTGAGTCTATTAATATCACCCAAGATGAATTTTAAAAATTTCAAATAGATTTCAAATTGAGGATTTTGAAGGCATTCGTTTATCCTTCGAACTGGCTCGAATTTATCAACATCCTCGTGAATAAAGAAGAGACGAAGCACTTTAAATCTGCTTAAAATTTGATTGACGGTAGCTTCAAGCGATAGCCAACGGGTTTGCGAGGGATGCAATAACTTTATAGGCCTGTAATCTAATAAAATTTGTAATTCTGAGTACAGTTCAATACGCTTCTTATAGGACTGGTTTAAATGAAATTGTGCATTTATCTAGCGCAAGTTTCAATAAATCTCGGCAAATACTTACACGCATGGTTAGCGCATAATGCAAATGAGTGACAAGAGCATTTAAATATTACAAGATCTGCACAATCATTTTTTAACGTCGTCGCCTCTGAGTGATTCGCGCCAGTCATTACATTCGCTCCATCTGCACCGAAACCAATCAAATATTTTTTATAATTTATATTTTGTTTGTTGAAAAATCCTATAAGTTTGGAATAAATCGATTGCGCATCACATACCTCTACTTTAAGCAAAGCCAGAAAAAAATCCTGAATTTTATCATTCAGCGACGTTCGGACAACCAAGCTCAACAATTTCGTTTTGAAATGTCGGTTGACTCGTCAATACATAAAGAAAAATAATTTGTGTTTAAAAATTCACAAAGAGCTTCCAGATGAGATGCCCCTATTACATTTTTTAATATTGCTGTAGTTTTCGTCCTAGCGCACGACACGTTTTTTAAAATTTGTGAATCTGGTAGAGCATTTTTCAACATTGGGACTAAATGATCCATTGTTGTAATTGGAATGTTGTGCTCTGCACAAAAAGCACTCAGTTGCGGTTCTACCTTAGATACATTTTGGTTTTCACTGGAAATTCCCGCAAATAGTTGGCTACTTTTCTGGTGCATTGTTATAGCATTCGAATTGGTGATATGCTTTGATGTCTGGGCATGTTGCTTAAGATCCCACCAGGACTTATCAACTCGCACGAACATATTCGACAGTATGGCTTATTGTTTATGTTTTTCAGCCAGGGTTTTAGAACTGGATGATCATTTTCCCATCTGTTTAAATATTTGGTTTTGTTAATTTTTTTAGGCGGCTGAAATATAATTTTGTTGTAGGATAAGATTTTATAAACATGGTCACAAAAATATGAAAAACATTCTTACCGACTATTGTTCAACAAAATCAGGAATAGGATATAACCTCTGCTCACCGTTTTCCTCGTATTCTTTTTGTAAAATTTGTGTTGAAGTTTGACTAGAATCTAAATTTATGAATTTAAATTCATTCAATTATAAAACACATTGCCCAAATAATAATTTTAACTTACCAACTTTATTAAAGTATTTTTCCATTCCGATAAAATGAAATTGCGGTTTACGAGCAATGCGATGTACAAATCAGTTGAAATTTACAAAAAATCATTTTGACATTTCTCCCTGAAACCCGTTTTTTGATAACTATCGTATTTTCTGTATTCTGTATACAACAATATTTGAATTTCGAAAAACTGATTACCCTGTAAACAACAGTATTTGGATTTCGAACAAGTTTCTTGAATAAAATAGTAAAATATAGTCATGGTTTGTTGCTTGGGAAAGTCGTTTTTATCTTGTTTGACGGTCAACAATCTTACAAAAAAAGATAAATCTTGCAATCTGGCAACTGTTGACCGAACTTTTTTGTTTGTACGAGCCTGTCAGTACGAAACCAAACTACCACAGAGAAAGCTCAAGAAAAGTTTTTATTTTTGCAATCGATACACTTTGTATTGGCTACGGGTTAAAGTACGGGGGTGATTTTGATATTTCTACTTTTTTTTGGTAGATATATTTATAAATGATTGGCCTCTTCATTTTTTCTGATTAACAAGTTGAAAATGTTATGAACGCCATTATTTTTTAATATATTTTGTCTATAAAAATCCTGCATATCTTAAATCACTTGTTTATATCGATAAACCACAATCGATTCCTGCATTAGAAGCGCTACCTAACACGCGTAATTAACCGAATATCGACCGAAATGCTCGAAAGAGTGCCCGAAAATTGGACCCATAGAATGGATCATCTAAGAGCCGGTCGCGGACAACATTTAAAAGAAATTATTTTCAAATATTAAATGTCATAAACCGAACTTACGTTACAAATACAATTTTTGATTATTAAATTGATATTAATGCGTTTTATTTCAAAAAAACTTCGGAAAGCTATTATTGGATCACCCTTTATAATAGTCCATAAAATATTAATTAACCAAAATTTGTTTGACTATTTCTTTCTTTACTCCTTACCTTGCATTCACAGTATTGTTTTCGCTCTGCGTTTCGATATTGATTTGGACTTATCGTAATACAACAAAAAATATTATTTAATTTTGTTTTTTTTAAACTGATCGTTTTTTTGCGACGAACGACATTTAGATTTGTTGTTGTGGTTTTTATAGTAAATACTTGGAAACTCGTCATTTTAGCTGAAATTTACTTCCAAATGGGCATATAAAAAAGCAATTGTAAAAAAAATCTCACATCATAATTTCACAATCGATGAGCGATTGTGATACATATTCCTCCTTGCAGTAGAATTTGTGGATTAAGAATTAGCGCACATGGAATAGCGATACGTTGTTTTAGGCAACCTGATATTTGGGAAGCTTGTTCGCCAACTCGGGTATCGTACCAACAAGCGGAAGCGACGTAATGAAATTATGAATATTTGCATTTTTAGCCGCTTCAATAACTTCGGATTGTGAAACTTCGGATTTACTGCTGCCATAAGCAATATTATCGGAAATTGTTCGATCGAATAAGGCCTGCTCTTGAGACACAATACACAATTGTGATCGCAGTTGTCTAAACGATAGAGATGATACTACTTTACTGTCGATTGAAATACTTCCATCGACCTTATCGTAAAACCGTTCAATTAATTGAATACATGTAGATTGGCCGCATCCAGATTGCCCGATAATTGCAACCGTTTGCCCTTTGAACACATTTAAATTTAATTTATTTAACACTTTTCCATCAGGACGTGATGGATACAAGAAATCAACCATTCATCTAAACTTGAGTCGATTTTTTTATATCCCTTGATTTTAGGCTCGCGTTCTAAAAGATGGAATATTTTAGCTGGAATATGTTAATCCCTTTCGGAAATTTGGAGCAAACGCTAATGTATTGGCTATTGAAAGTACAAGTAGTACCCATAATTAAGGCTTGGGCCACTTTGAATACGTCAGCATAGTATACATCGTTATTGGCCGCGAAGGTAAAAAACATAATTTAACGGGCTAACCCATAAACAAGCCCTCTAAGATGTGTGCCACGTTTGGATACCTTTAGAGCGGGCGCCAGGATATCCATATATTTCGTTTGATACAACTTCTACATACAATATTTTTTATGAAAATATTTGTCTCAAAACCCATACATTTTTAACATAAGTAAATGTCTGATTAGCGGCGTCTTTGTTTTTGCAAAAAATCATAAAGGCGAAGTCTGTTATCTGTTGAGGTATTAATCATTCATTTTTAAGTTTGCAGTTTGTCAAAACAATAAAAAAAATGATTGACAGTTCTCATTTTTAAAATAAATATCGATGTGTCGATAAGTTTAAAATTTTATATTACGAAAACAACAAAAAATTACTATGGTTGACAAATTTTCTTTGGATTTGATGTTGTTTTCACCGCCACTATATTTTTGTTAGTGCCACTAAATAATATTGGTAGAAAACTTGGATTTTTTTTTTCATGGGAACGATAAGTTTTTTATATGTTAAAGGAGCATTTATTTGCTAAAATCGTGAAGAAAAACAACAACAAAAACTAAAATCTGAAAACAAGATCGAAACGCAGAGCGAAAACAATACTGTGATTGCATACTTACTTCATTTATACATACTGATGCGAAAATATAAATTTGGAAAAAAAAACAATTCAATTGCAGTGTCAGTATAACCGGCAAAGCAAATAAGTATTGCACTAATAATAGTGTCTATTTTGCTAGATCTTTTGATTGCTTAATTCTGAGCATCAAAAATAGCGTGGTGTTATTTGATTCTTAAAAGGAAAAGTTAATTTGATTTGATCCGAACAGTTTGAGTAGACCGGATAATTAGTGCCAAAGATTATTTTGTTTCTGGGTTTTTTCCTTCGGTGATTCTGTTGATGTAATATTTGGTGTATAAACAGAAAGTACCGAATAAATATTTTTACGGCATCTAGTTCTGCCAAACAAGAAGGTTGTACCTGCGTCGTCACCCGTCGTGAGCTGTTCCAGATCGGATTGTACCGGATGTGGTGCGCTGATCTAAAATGAAGGAACTGTGATTTTTCTTGGAAACACGTGAACGAAAACAGTCAACATTTACTTCGTTTCCCGTTACCCTTTCAATTTTAAGTTCATTTTTATGGTTTTATAGCTTTTCATTGTTGAGAATTAAATTAAAAATATCAGTAGAGTCAAAATTTTATTATTACAATTTATATTTTATTCGTTTGGTTAAGACGTTGAATTAATTTTTAGTATTTTTTAGTCAATTTTTTTTGAACGACCTTGATTGTCGTCACGTTTTCGTTTCCGCAAATATATATTTTCTCTTTATTAAATAACATTTTTTCCTCAGCTTTCGCGGGGTTGCAATCACGACAGCAGCGCGACGTTGATACTTATTGTTAATTATTCATAATTTTATACCTCATGGGAGAGTGAGTAGTATGTCTATTATTTTTCTTTTAAGCTCAAATTATTGTTTGCTTTTTAATTTTTGATTAATTCCGCATTACTTCGCGAATAGAAACATTTTTAAAAGTCTTGTATTCCGATCACTTTCTACAACTTTTTTCTCTCTTCCCATAATTTACCGTAAATCTACTTTATTCTTGAACATTGTGTCGTTAGGGGCTGTTATTGACGGTTGTGTTTTAAACGATCATCACTATTAGTTAATATGGTTACGATCCCGATACTGTAATGGAGTAGAGTAGCTCGTGGGTCGTCATGGGTGTAAGGGGTGAGGTTCTCGTGTTGGGTTTACCATTACACAGCTCTCCGGTCGCCCATAGAATATTAATTTCAAAAAAATCGGTTTCTGTGAACAAGGAAGTTGTGTTAATTTTTTTCCTCTAGTTTCATTCGTACTGCGGTTATTCAAGCATTTCGTCAAATCTGGAAACCCCCACGCGAACCCTGAGTTTTAGCCATGCTACTATATCGCACCAGACCGCTGACCTAATGTCTGTTAACAAAATCTTAACGTCTTTCGCCTCCCCCTACAACCCAACCCCCCTACAACCCCCCTCCCCTCCCCCGTGTGGACAAACAAATTGACTATTGACAAACAATATTGATTAGAAATAAGTGAAGCTCGATTTCGATATATTTAGCTCCAAAACTTCAGTATTTAATCTTGTTTATGTAATACGAGTAGTATATCGTCACAAACATTCGAGAAACTATACGCTTTTAAATAGAACAGTTTCGAAGGTCCGTGATTCGATTTATAGGTTATAACTCAATTAATAATAAGCTACTGTTTCAGTTTGTTTGACTGATTGAAGGACAATTCACCATATTTTCCCGGCCTAATTGTTCGACAATATGGCTTGCTGAATATCTGATGCACTGTGGTATATATACAGTTGGAAATAAGGCAGGTTTGATCGATCATGATTAATCATCACTTTGTTAAGACTTTAAGGAAGTGTCTTTATGGCAAAATAATAAATTTCAAGTTGTAAAAGTAGATAGCACAGATAATTTGATGGACAAATCGTACCATTTTTGGGGACATAAACAGTGTACTTATAGTATGATCAGTCGGATCGACTGGTATGGCCCAATAAATCGCATCAATAAATTGATGAACCAACACAACCGATTAAAGCGGTCTGTGTCACAGGTCGTCCACAGACGATCCAACTTTTCTGTAATCGGCCGAATTAACTGAAGTCAAACCATGATGTTGATTTCACGTGCACACTTGGTTGCGCTATTATTCGTTTTGACCTGAATTTATACAATTTACATTTCGAAATGTAGTAAAACAATTTTTTATTTAATATAAAATCATTTATTTTTATAATAAGTAATTAAAATCCAAAAATACCTCACAAGCTAGTAAAAGCGAACCGTTATTTATTGATTTGGAGAGGAATTTTAAAATGCTTAACTCTACTTACTGGCCAATTTTCAGACAAAATAGTTTTGTATTTTTTTGAATTCATTTTCGTCTAGCAATATTCTCTCAACATTAATTTTTCGAAAATTGGTCATAAAATCGTTAAATTTTAATTGATCAAAACAATTCTACGAACTTTACAAGATTTTAGACACATTTTTTCGAAATTTTTTCGTTATTTTTTTCTGGATTGAAAATTGTCCTATGTAGATTTCCGCCCGTGAGGTCATTCAAGAAAAGGAGCTTCATTTCATCAGCAACTGCGCCGCCATTATGTTTTTAAATACGTTAAAAAAATTGATTTTCTTAAATGAATTGGAGAAAATGACCCTTCATTTCGCTCCCAGTTGCTATTAACCCTTATGATTTTCCTAAGATGTAACTGTTGTTTTTTTTTTTTTTTTTTTTTTTTTAAACTATGCAATCTTTTTCTGGGGCTCAAGGCACTCCCAACTCTTTCGCAGTTAATTTTACCGTCCTACTTTACGCAGTATTAGCCAAATCGAGGACGTACGGCTATAGACCCGCTTTGTATAAACCACCTGCACATTGCATTGCCTCATGCCAACCTATAGTGCTGACATGAAAGGTGGGTCGGCCCATGGATTCTGCACTCTCAACAGGGGGTCATAGTTGTGTTCATCGTCATCACCGATCGTAATCAGATGATGAAAAATCCCTTTTGCATCCCGCCCCTGTCGGGATTCGAACCCGGTACCTCCCGATCCAAACGCCGCAGCTTTAACCACTGCGCCGTTTGCTTGGTAAGTAACTGTTGTTGATGGCTGAAACAAATTACACAAAGAATCAACATCAATATTTAATGCGATTTAATTTATACTTATCTAAAATCAATCAACAGATAATAGCATGCGAACAACCGAGACCTTAAACCAATTTCCACCTTTTATTTAAACTGTAATAGGTATAAAACTGTTCACAATTTGTAACTTTAATTTATTTGATTTTTATAAAAATTTTCTAAAACTCTTAATATAACTTTAAAAAAAACCTTTATATTACCCTGAGGTGGGTAATTTTCCATTTAATCAGCTGATATTTGTTTACATTATAATTTGACAATAAAATTATTCATTATATAAAACTAAATAGGAACCAACCGTAATTATGACAACCAATTATATTTTCTGGTTGAGTTTACGACCGGTTCAAGCTACATTGTCCTTGAACTTTGGACAGCGAATTGTTCTAGTACAACGAGAAACGTGGAATACATCAAATTGCCAATCGTACTAGCGGATTGCAAAATTGATGCTCATCCCAAAGTTGTAACTAACTCAATCCGGATTTGAGATGAAGTTTAATTGGGTGCTTCATCGAATAAGGCGCCAAACCGTTATGTAAATTGCCATTGACCCTCAGCAAGTCAAACCGATCGAGAAATGGATTGAAACTTGCTAAATAGCTTTTCTTGTTTACTTCACCAGTGTTTTTTGATAGCAGATATTTGCGCGGAATAAAACTTTTGTAGCTCGTAGCGGCAAAGAATAGTATTTGCTTGGTCCAGTTCAATCGATATCAGCAATTTACTCTCTCGTTGGAATAACTTTGGTTCTCGGATCACTTGAAAGACACGCAAATATCTTATTTGCTTCTTCCTCCATTTTACCATATGATTTTTTCTGTGAATGCCACTGCTCCTCGTTCTTTCCCATCCACTTAGGTCTATTTCACCATAACCGATGTGATTTTAAATGTGTAGGTGTTGCTCCACGTGACGCACAATCGGCGGGATTGTATTCCGATGATATGTACCTCCATTGCTTCCGTTTGCTGTAAGATAAAATTTCGGACGTGCGATTGCTGTCGAATACGCTCCATCTTCGTGTATAATTTTCAAGCCAATCCAAGACGATTTTTAGATCTGGTTCCGATTTTTAAAATTTCTACGCTAGTTTCTGCCTTGATTGTCTCAACCAGTTCAGTGAGTAGCACTGCACCACACAGTTCTCATCTGCGAATTGAAAGTGCTTACATTGGAGCAACCTTTAATCCTGTAATATACGATTGCAGCGTACACTTTTATGCTAACACTATCGAGCCAATTAATTTACCCGCAGTGGAAAGCATCATACTTTTAGTAAGATTGTTTAATTTGCTTTGTTAATTCGAATTAAACATGAATACATCATGCCCATCTGATTTTTCGACTGTTTTCGCCGTTTTTCCAAGAGAATATCTGCAATCCCGTCAAGCACCACCTTGTTATTAGACTTCCATTTTATAAGTGTAAATCCATCTGCACCAAGCATCGTAATTAGGCCTTTAATGATTTTATGAGCTACTCTACTTCTTCCACTGTTTGAGCTCCAACTATGAGATCATCTACGTAACAAAAACTTTTTAATTATTTTGCTTACCATAGGATTTAGGGCAGCGCAGTCATCCCCAATTTTACTTAGCACCCTAGTGGCTGTA
Source organism: Tipula vernalis (assembly GCA_958295665.1). Lineage (NCBI taxonomy): Eukaryota > Metazoa > Arthropoda > Insecta > Diptera > Tipulidae > Tipula > Tipula vernalis. The sequence continues at coordinate 10,201 of CATQIW010000203.1, read as the reverse complement.
TACGAAACCGAGATCAGTCCATATGTAACTATTTGTAGCCTAAAATTCCTAATCGGCTCGCTTACGTCCACCCTCCTTACAATTCGTTGATAGTCTGAGTCAGATCTGAATATTTTCACCTGACACTACATTTTTTCGGCATCGGCTGAAAACACAACTGGAAATTCACGAAAGCGACAAAGCCATTCCTGTATTTGATTTCGCCGATCCGTCAAATACAACCTTTAGTTTGGTTGCGCTATTGCCTCTGCGTAAAACTCCATGGTGTGGCTGCTATTTAGCAGCTTGGTTTTGATATTTCGTCTTGCGAGACCTTTTCCATGTGCTCCATGGCTTTTACTCCTTCAAGAAATCGCAATAAAGTCTTTTGTATTTGGTATCTCGGTAGAATCGACGTTCTATCCCTTGTAGTCATTTAATTGCAGCTGGAAATGTTTGACCAATTCTTTCGGGATATTGTTTAAACAATAATTCGACTTTGATCCGACCATCGCTATCAGCTCGAGTAGTTGTGTGAAACTTTAATGCGTGTAATTGCTCTTCTTCAGGAAGACTGAAATTAGATTTTTCTATAGACTCAACCTCCCAGAATTTCAACATGGCGAAAGATGATTTCTTGTTATAACTTTTGATTTATTTATTGTAGTTGCTTCTGTCCCGTTTTTAAGCAACTAAAGGTAGAATCCGCTCCTAAGAGCACTTCAATCGTGCGGCTCCGCCAAAATTCAGTATCCACCAATTCGATATCATCTGGTAACTTGATTAGTTCTAGTTGTAAATCAAATGCCAGCAATACACTTGTAATTCTCGGTAACACCAACGCCTCTAATTGATACTGATCGTAACTTTTTATGTTTAATGATAATTTCACAGCACTAACAATCACAAGCGCGTTAACTGTCCTCAAACCCAATTTTTGTACGCATTCCTCAGTGACGAAACTTACTTGCGAGCCGCAATTTAATTAAGCTCGGCACGGTAGTGGTTTTCAATATCGACTTGGAACGTCAACTCTAGCGGTTGGAAAGATAGTAACCAATGACAAACGTTCAGTACTTGCATGAGCTACGGCAGACGTCTGACTAGATATTTTTAAATCATTGTTTTCACTGGACTTGGTTGTATCACCTTCATTCACTCAGAAAAAAAAAAATTAACTAGGAGCTTGGTAACAGCGATTTAGTTGTATAAACTAACTTTTTTTTGGGGTAGTTTAACAAAACAGTTTTTTTCACTTGGTTATGCAATAAAAAATACAAATTAACAGTTTACAAAGTTTTAGTAAATGAATTTAGTTAATAAAACCAAACCCTATTTGGTTAAATTAAACAAACCAGGGTTACATTAACTAAAACTATAAGTATTTTTTTTTTTCACTTGGATTCCGAAATTTCAAATACCAAAATAATTAAATTACGAGAAATATCATTATTAACAGGATACACTTAAATATATAGATTGATTACAATTTGTAATTGTACTACAATTTTTATAAGACAATATTCCTTTCTAAATATAAGAAGCATACATATTAAGTTTAACTAGAAATTAATATTTTTTGTTAAATTATTATATCTAGAACCAAATTAGATTAGATTTTATAAATATATAATCATCCAATTTGATTTTTGTGCTGATTTCTGAACAATTATTTTGGGTATGGCTGTGGACTATGAAGATGCGCATGCGTCATATATTATGTGTAGACGGCTAAAGCAACGCCACTACATAAAAAGCCATGACAAAAAAATGTGTGGTAGTATGTGTTAAGGGTAAAAACATTTTTATTTTTCTATGAAAAGTAAAAAAAATCATATTGGATTTTCAAACACATTTTTTTATATCGTCTCTATTTTCAATTTAAATCAACATTTTTATTCACAAATATAAATAATTTGATATCAAATATATCGAAGTGTAAATTGTGAACAATTTTTGATTGAAATTAATAATCATTTATTAAGTAATTTTGCATTTTTATAAAATATATTTTTTTCTCAAGACATCGTCGTGCTTCGTGTTCCTCTAAACATTTCATTTTCATAATAAATTTATTATGATTAGAGGAACACGAAGCATGCCGATGTTTTGAGGAAAAAATATTTTTATAAAAATGCAAAATTACTTAATAAATGATTATTAATTTCAATCAAAATTGTTCACAATTTACACTTCGATATATTTGATATCAAATTATTTATATTTGTAAATAAAAATGTTCATTTTAAATTGAAAATAAAGACAATTTAAAAAAATGTATTTGAAAATCCCATATGATTTTGTTTACGTTTCATAGGAAAATAAAAATCTTTATTCCCCTCTTTATATTAGTGATTTGACTTTTTAGACTGATGTCACGGCTATTTATGTAGTGGCATTGGCTAAAGGCTTCTTTTTTTCATCAGTGAGTGTAGTCGTTAGTCGTCGGTCTATCGTTGTTGTGTTCTTAAGTTTTAATAATTTTAAAGTAATAAAGTTTTTATTTTTAAATAAAAGTGTTTTTTTGTAACTTTAATTTACAAGGTTTGTATTTGTTTTTGTGTAAAAGTGTTTATTGGATTTTGTGTTAATAATTAAAATTATAAATTAGTGTTTTTGTTTATAAATTTGTGTACCTATTTAATAAAATTAATTTCACGTGGCGTTTTGATTCAAATTAAATTTGGTGATATACCACCATATCCGCCATATTGATAATGAAAAATAGAGATACATTTTTTTTGGAAATGCAACTTGAAATAATTTTATTTATTTAACTACTTTAATATATATATATTATATATATATATATATATATATATATATATATATATATATATATATATATATATATATATACATTACCGTATTTTATGCATAAGGAAAAATTAGCGGTCACATAAAATCTTTCTAGAACTTTATTCAATTATGTACAAGAACTTTCTTTTAAATTTGTAGTTTATTTTGCCTTAAACCAAGGTTAACCATAAGAAAATTTGTGTAGTTAAATAAATAAAATTATTTCAAGTTGCATTTCCAAAAAAAATGTATCTCTATTTTCATTATCAATAAGGTGATAATACATACGGTAGATATACATATATATATGTATATATATATATATATATATATATATATATATATATATATATATATATATTATATATATATATATATATATATATATATATATATATATATATATATATATATATATATATATAAATTTTTACCATTGTTCTGCCTTAAATTCAGTTAACCATAACTAAATTTGTATATATGTATATATAATAAAACTATTTCACATGCATTTGTAAAAAAAAATTTGTCTCTATTTTGCATTATCAATATGGCGGATATAGTGATGTATCACCTGATTTAATTTGTATCGAAACGTCCCGTGAAACTAATTTTATTATACAGTTATACAAATAAAATAACTAATTATTTCTCTGAAAATTTACCTCCCTCAGGAACAAAATATTAATTATTTCCAGGAATACTCTTTAAAACAGTTAATTTTTTCCAAATATCTACATAATTTGATTGTTTTTCTATAATTTTCATAATGTATATTATCTGTTTTTTTATGTAAAATTAAGAATTATAATATAAATAGTTACATTAATCACTTAAAGAAGCATCATGGTTGCACTTTAAATTCAAAATTTGTGTGTACAATAGAAACTTGTTCGCAAAAATTTTCTTATTTAAGTAGCTTCAAGCGTCATTTGCAATGTCATATATTATTCTGCAATAACACAGAAATGGCTGAAAATAATAAAACTGTTGAAACTTATAATACTGAAAATACAATAATAGAAAATGCTTCCTGTTTTATACAATATATAACGCTCAATAGTAGCTCAACAGAGGTTTTAAATATTTCAAGTTCAAATACCCCAAGTATTTCAAATTCGAATAGTATTACTGTTACAGAATCATTTTCTAATAAAAATTATGTTTCTCCGGCAGCAGTTTTCTTACTTTCCTTACATAGCAGATGCAATTTGTCTAGAAAAGATGTTTTATTCAAAGTGGTTTGCACAATTTAATAGATACTATTGTAAAAGATGATTTTAGGGAACATACCGGTATTTCAAGTATTAGCAATTTATTTGAAAATGTAAATACAGAATACACATTTATAAAATATTTATGCATTTGAATTTTCTATAGATAAACAAGTTACTGAAATTCTTCACAATGGAATTCCAAAATTTCGTGAAAAAGAATAGCAAAGGAATTATTTTTCCATTAGCATTTCAATTTAAAAAATTTTTCCAAAAAATAAACACTATAAGAACTCACCTAAGTAATATGAAAACATTACAAGACCAAGAGGATAATATAACTCATTTCATTGAAGGAAGTTTTATGGAAAAAAATGTGCAATGTATCCTAATACAATTTTAGTACCGTACTTCCTTTATATAGATGATTTTGAAATAAATAATCCTTTAGGATCTCACGGAGGAACCACTCTATAATGGGAATTTATTATTCATTCCCAACATTAGGGACATCATCTAAATTAATAGACATCCAAATTGGTGCCCTAATAAGATCTTATTTTGTAAAAGAGTATGGTAATAGTTTATGTTTAGATGCATTAGTAACGCAACTTACAAATTTGGAAATAAACGGCAATAGAAATAAATACAGAGAATGAAAAATTTCAAGTATATTTTGTTTTAGGATTAATATTGGGTGACAATTTAGGTTTAAATTGTATATTAGGATTTAGTAAGGGATTTTCTTCGAATTATTATTGTAGATTTTGTAGATTTCATAAAAATGAAAATATAAGCTTCGGTGTAGAACCTACAGATAAAATACGTACTGTAGACAATTATAAAGTAGACGTTGATATTAAAGATGTTTCACAGACTGGCATAAATGAAGATTCTATTTGGAACAACATACCTTCTTTTCATGTTATAGACAATTTATGCGTGTGATTTAATGCACGATTTATTCGAGGGTATATGTCATTATAATATATCTCAAGTGTTGTTAAACTTTATTGAAAAAAAAAAAAAAATATGTTACATTGGATTATTTTAATAAAATAAAAAACACATTTTCCCTATGGTGAAACAGAAGTGGGCAATATTTTCAAAGATATTAAAATGGCTAATTTGAAAAATAGAAAACTTAATTGTGCTGCCCGGGAAATGTTACATTTGACACACTTTCTACCATTACTTATTGGTCATTTGGTTGAATCTACCGACGAAGTCTGGAACTTTTTTACTGATTTTCTTGAACTGTTAGATTTATTAATGTCTCCAAAATTTAATGATGATAGTCTGCAAAAACTTAAGCTTAAAATCGAAAAAGCATAATTTAGGCTATGTTAAAATATTTGAAGATACGTTGGAAACCTAAGTATCATTTTCTTACACATTACCCAAGAATTATTAAGAATTCTGGGCCACTACGCCATTTAAATTGTTTTCGGTTTGAAGCAAAGCACTTTCAGTTAAAAAAATATTGCAGAAATATTAATAGTAGAATTAATATTACGTTAAGCTTATGCTTAAAATTTCAATTTAAATTTGCTTATGAGTTTGTTATCTGAAACAGAATCAGAAACTAATGCAAGTATATTAGATATTATGCAATTTCCAATTAAAGAAAGACTTATTGACGAATTTGGGGTTTTAAAACTGATAATTTACAATTTTATAGTAAAATTTGCTATTAAGAAACTATTTATAAAATAAAAATGTATGTGCTAAGATCCCTCCCTAATCAAATCGAACTTTATAAAATAGTATCAATATTTTTGAATAGTAATGATCCTTTACCATACGTCATTTGTTATAAATATTCTGTAGTGTATTTAAAACAATTATGCTTCTTATAATATTTTATCAAAAAGTGAAACAGAATTTATATTACCTATTACGTATTTTAATAGTCCCTCCGCTTCATGAATATAAAATAAAAGAACTGGAAATGATTAGACCATAAAATTTTTTTTAATTCTACCATAAATAAACTTTGTTGAAAAATTCGTAATTTTGAATTATATATAGTATGTATTGAACCGGTATATATGTTTGCAGAATAAGATAATAAAAACAATTCATAAAAGTAAACCATGGAAAATAAAATTATACTGCAAAATCCCGATACAAGCTTGGCCGTATTACTTCGTACTGCCATCGACCAAGCTCTAGAATCGAGTTCATGTTGTGATGAATCATCAATGAACGACCGCTCGGACAGCAATTTAACAATCACTGAAGAAATTGAGTATCAATCATCTCAAATTGGTTTTATTGAAATAGACCAAAATCTTTTCGACTTGTTATGTTCATGGAAATTATCTCATTTATATGACAAATTAATAGGTAATTATATTTTAATCGTATAATAAAATGTAATGATAATTAAATTAAATTAAATTTTAGAGTCTGGAATATATTTTGTTAACTTACATTATATTAAGCAACATCATATTAACAAAATATTTGGTAAACACGAAGTAGGTAATCAGGCAATATTTGAGCACAAATTATTTAAATGGGCAATCTGAAGATAGTCAGCGTGACCATGGACCACAGAACTCAGCTAGCGAAGCAGCATCTGTTAGCGAATCACAATCTTCAATAAATAATTATGAAATAATGGCTAGTTAACTAAACGAAAGTATAATCAAATTTAGTTAATGATTATTAATACTTTTAGGATGTGAAATCAGTTCTTATGAAAACAGAGGTAGGAAGATCTATAATTAATAAATATGAGACGAAACCAAAACTTGACGATAGAACACGTCAAGTATTTTGCCAACTATTGTCAGACTATTATATAAATGAAACCAACATAAAACCAGGAGTTAATATATGCCGAAAAATAACCCAGCAAATTATATTATTATTTCCAACAGAGATATATGTAGGTTCACTAAAAAATATGTAATATACTAAAATACGTTATACTAGCTTGTAATTTGTTCCCATAGCAAACATATTTAGTTCATCGAGGAGGCCTCACACCGCAGGGAAAGTTATATGACAAGCTACTTAATATGTACAAGAAAAAAAACATAAATCTTCTTTAAAAACATCTAAATCAAATAGCACTTGTATGCAAAAGAAATGTAGTAAGGGCTCTATGTGTAACTCGTCCACAGTAAGTAAGTATATCCATAACGATAAAAATATCATTATTTCTGAATTATATATATAATTACTTATTTAATATCTTACAGTATCGAATGTTGAAAATGCTAACATGGATACTCAAAATATGGAATTAATAATGCTTGAATTAAAACATCTACGTTCGCCTTGGAAGGAAAGTTATAAGAAAATGGGGAGAAACTTCCATATACCGTACCAGAGATATGATGAATAATGAAGATATAAATTTGATTAATATTATAGATAAATGGCCACTGTATCAACATGCCCAAGCCCCTGAATTGGTAATCAACATGCAAATATTCGTAATTATAAAGTATAAAATGAATTCATTGTAATTAAAAAAATTTCAGATTACAATAGATTTCTATCAATATTTCAAAACAAGAGATAATATTTATACTCACTGGGATAAATTTATAAATAATATTCCAACACATTACACATATACATTCAACGACGGAAATAAAAAAAAAATTTTAAATGAAATTTTGACAAATAAAGAAAGAATAAATATTGGTATATTATATTTTCCTTTATTTTATATATTAAATTTAATAATTTTATTTATTTATTTATCCTAGATACATATAATTTACAGATGTTGTACATGCTGCCCCTTTTATTGCCAACTGGAGTAGTTATCAATAAGAAAAAAAACACCAAAGCAACCAAACTTGACGCACAATCATCATTTATTATAAAGGCACAGAATTCAAACGACTTGCAGCGAAAATTAGACGACATAAACAAAGAGTGTCTTTCAAATAAATTGAACTTGCAGCCGTTAATAGCAGCGATAGGTGATCATTTAGACTTGAAAGAATTTTATGTGATTTTCGATTCCATAAAATATAAATTTGGAAGTTTTTTAGAATGCATAAATATTTGTTTTTTTTATATTTCAATTATTCAATTTAAAGTACCCAGATCAATGTAGAAATACTTGGCTGTTTATTCAAATGTTTTTTTTTTAATATCAAAAATTCTTTTGATCCCGACGTGTCTTCAATTTTAACATTAATTAATGATCTCAATTCTACTTTCTAATGTCTCAAACTTTCTGATGTTGTAATTAATTGGTAAAATATACATATTACATGTTGTCATGTTTGTACCTAATTGAGAATAGTATAATTAATCTGTTTTTTCTTTTATATTTATAGATCAACATGTAGAAATAATTTAAAATTTTTATATACTTGAATTCAAATAAGATTAACCCATCCGTTTTCTTCTCAGTAACATAGATATTTTATTATACTTACCTAGTGTACATTATTAGATATTATTAATTTTATTTTATTAAACTGAAAATTAAAATTTGATATTTTATATTAATTATATTATTAGTAATAATTTAGAACTAATAGTAAGAGTCAACTAACTTGTCTTAAAAATAATTAATAGATTAATAGATTTCTAGAAAAATAATTTAAGAATAATATTTAAAAAAATATTGCTGTATTAAATAATAATTAAAATTATTTAATAATAAATGAATTAATAGTAAAACGAGTTTACTTAAATTTGAAATTAAAGCTTTTTATTTCGGGTTCTGGTTTGCAGTAATACGATTATAGTTGAAAATAAACCCGGTAAAACGTAATTTTAGAATAGATCAAGAAAAATAATGTGTAAAGTAAAAATTATCTTTGCGTTAACTAGAAATCATATATATATATATATATATATATATATATATATATATATATATATATATATATATATATATATATATCTATATATATATATATATATATATATATATATATATATATATATATATATATATATATATATATATATATACTCGTATATATATAATATATATATATATATATATATATATATATATATATATATATATATATATATAATATACATATATATATATATATATATATTATATATATATATATATATATATATATATACACTAAACTTTTGGTTAATTTAGCCAATATATTTGGTTATATTAAACAACCATTTGTACCAACAATTTTCAGTTGTATTTACCAAAATTGCTTTTCATTTACCCAAAAGATTGTTTAACTTTACTTAATTTTTTTGTTAATTTTACTAAATTGTTGGTTAATTTAGCCAATATATTTGGTTATATTAAACAATTCATTTGTCAAAATAAATCAATTTTCACAGTAAATTTTACCAAGATTTTTGTTTAAATTTAAACAAATATTTGGTACATATTCTTTGTGTTAACCAAGCTTTAAAATTGGTAACCAAAATTTGGTTAAATAAATCAAAATTAATTTATTTACCATTTTTTTGGTTATATTTTTACCATAAGTTTGGTTTGGTTCTAATATAAACCAAAAAAATGTCATATATACCCAGGTTTTTGGTTTATTTTACCCAAGTTTTTCTCTGAGTGTTCGATTCCATAAAATGAAGCAGAGTGTGATGTTTTCTGGCATATTTGTGACATCTATGATTTGATGGATACTTGGCAACTGAGTTGAAAACACTTATTTGCGTTTTGTATGATTTCTTTACGTTTGGTTGCAGGCATAGTTTGTTAAACTACATTGAATAAATGAGTGAGATTGACCTGAACATACAACACATTTGAAAACTAATGATCCATATGTACCGATTCTTTTGTCCAAAAAGAGGAAAAAAATCTTTGATGGTAGGTTTGTCATTGTTTGATGAATAATCAGGCCAAGCTAGCTTTGAAGATTCGTCTAGTTTTTGAGTTATGATTTAAATAATCACGAGACTCGGCTTGATTGCCGGGTACGAGTAAACTATGCAACGTCTCTCAGATTTCTCAGATTTAAAAAGTTTTCACTTTGAACTGCAGATTGTTCCTTGAACGCGTTAATGATTGAGTTAACTATAAACTTATTTTTGTCGTACCGCTCTTTATGCTTATTTAAACTAGACATTCAATTTTCCTCAGTTACCTGGATATGCCGCACCAAAGAGGCTGCTTCACCCCTTAGCAGACTTTTAAGATACTGCAACTATTCAACTCGTGTTAATGTTAATTCATGAATGGTTTTGTTAAACATATCAACAACATATCGGAAAACGGTGGT